>AYEL01019939.1:0-60605 GCA_000484575.1 Olivierus martensii
TTTTTTTATAAATATTATGTTATATTTTATATAATTTATGTCATTAATGAAATGTTTGTTAATAAAAACTTCAATACTATGTTTCTGTTACCTATATTTTCTTATAAATGTTAATATCAGAAAATTTAGAAATTATTATTTTATAATAAATATAAAAATGTGCTGAAAAGTAAAACCACTTAATTTTAATATTTTTAGGAAAATTATGTGATGATATAAACTAAACCACATTCATTTTATTTGACTTTACTTTCTCTCAGAATAAAATATCAGTGTTCTTTTAGAATTCTAGGAACAGCAGAGAGAAGTTACTCTTCCAAGGTTTCATATTGGTAACATCCTGCTTACACATTAAAACTATGATCATTAGTGATATACTTATATAAATACTATTGTTGTAATTTGATCATAGTAAAAATGTTTCTTATTGAATCTAACATTCTACATGTTTGGCTTACAGCATATAATGCCATTTAATTTCTTCTTCTCTATTTTTCATAGTGTGTGTGTACAGTTCTAATACTGTATTTGATCACTGTGTTATTTTTGATTTTGAGAAAAATAAAATCTGCATGTAAAGTTAAAGCTTTAAAATGAAATAATAACTTTTTGCTCAGTTTGGGAGTCTTAAGCATGTAAGAACTGAGGCATTGCCTTCTACATCTGTGTGAAAACCTGCCACTAATTATAATATTCTATAATCTTACTAGTTAACAAATTAAATAATAATTGCAAGGAGATGATAATTAATTTAATTTACTTCAGATATATTTATAATAAATTTTTTGTAATAAATTTATTTTTTTCAAAAGATAAAATTTGCATAAATCAATTGTTCAAATTCATTTTAATTATATCCTAGCTGTAGGCAAATATCAGAACCATCCAGTTGAATTTTCTAGTCCATGTTTACCAAATCCTTGTGGTGATAATGATGTTTGTATAACAATGCATAATTGCTTATTTGGACGTGGTTGTTTAAAATATTCGTGTGTTCCAGGTATTGTATTTATATCATGTAATGGTTTATTCAAATATTATATAATATATAACTTAACTTAGTATTTTTTAATTATTACGATAATTTTATTTTTTAATTTTTTTAATTTTTAATAATTTTTGAAAACTTTATTGAAAATATTGAAAACAGGATGTCGAATGGGTGAAAGATCTCATTTGGTTGTTGCTAAAGGAACTTATGTGCAGATACCATTAACCCCAGATATTTATAACAGAGTATGCTATAAAGTTTGCTATTGTAATTTACAAGGTGAATTAGAAAACTGTAAGAATGCTCCCTGTGGAAACAGTGATAATTGTTGGAATAGAGGAAAGAAGATTCGTAGGTTTTTGTTTTAATTAATTATTGAAATATTTATAAAAAAGAATGAAAATAATTTTTTTCCAATTAGCACATAATACTCAGATTAAAAGAGGATGCAATATTTGCTTCTGTTATGCGGGGGCATTAACTTGTACACAGAAACAATGTGATTCTTCCCACCGTGAATTAGAGAAAAGTTGGTATTACAATAGTTATTTTTCTTTGGTAATCATCACATTATACGGAAACACAAAATATTGCATTACATATTTTCAAACTATTTTTTGTAGATTTGCCATGTAATTGCCCAGATCATTATGTTCCTGTGTGTGGTAGCAATGGTAAAACTTATCCTAGTGCTTGTGTAGCAAGGTAACAGGAATTGTTGCATTTTGTTTTAATTTTAATTTGAATAAGAATTAATAGATATTATTTTTAGATGTGATTTATTATCTGATGATCAGTTTGAATATGGAGCCTGTTTTGATTCAGATCCATGTAGCCCAAATTCTTGCAACATTCAACAAAGGTAAAAGTTTATTCACTTACTTACAAATCAGCACTACTTGCAGTTGAGTACCCATTATAAGAACTATGAGCAAACGTTTTTGGTATACTTTATACGCTCTTCAGGCTCTTGAATCCAACTAGAATTCTGGAACATTAACAACTAACATTCAAATTTGTAGAGTTCTAAACTTCGAACATAAACACAACTATAGTTGTGTTTATGTTTGAAGTTTAGAATAAAATAATCTGATACCACCACTCATTTTTCGTCATTTTTTGAATTATGTACATTGCTCAATAAAGGAAATACTGAAATTTTTCCTGCCTACACTATTGATTTGCATTAGAACTGATATCCTTTGTGGAGAAATGGAACCACACAAAAAAAGTAAGCAAATAAGTCAGCCAAATTAAATAAATCTATAGAAAATTTTATTCTCTACTCAAAGAAGCATTAACAATTATTATTGGATTATTATTCAGATATTTACAAGTTATTGATAACGCTAATATTCCATAAATTGTAAATATAATCATTTTTATGAAGAGGTTCTCTGACATCTGAAAATTATTTCAAAGGTTCCTTCAGGTTAAAAAGATTGAGAAAGACTGCTATATACTATATTAGGATGTTGACATGTAGTTTTGTTTGATAGATAAAAGCTTAGATTATCTTTATTATTTCATTTGTTATATATTTTTAAATACAGAATATATACTCATGTATAAGACAATTAATATACAGGCCAACTCTCCTAGTTTAGAATATAAAACTCAATAAAAAATTGAGATTTGTATGTAACTTACCGATATCATAAATAAAAATGTTAGCAAAACTTGTTTATAACTTAAATTATAGCTGCGGAGGATTTTCTAATAAATTGAAAGTGCTACTATTTACTTGCAGTTTAGTTATTTAATCATATTATGATTGTGGTTCCTGCCTATGTGCTGTTAATATGGTTTAAAAACTTGTTTAGTTATAGTTCTTATATAAAGAAAAATGCAAATAGATGCATATATTGTCCATCCACTAAAGCCATGCCTAGCTAAGGTGGATGAGTCCAAATGCAAAAGGGAGAGTCGCAATCTGTATAATGACGGGTGAATTAATATTATATTAAGTTCTGTTAAATATACTATTTCCAACGTCGAAACTAATCATTTAGCATTTGACATTACAATAAACTTCCATTCAACTTCAGTTATCTTGCGTTTGAAAATATCCATGTGTGAAGCTGTCATCCCTATTTTGTCACTGGAGTTGTTCAGTTAGCGCACGCATACTTGCATTGATGGTCGTGGCTAAGCTGGACGGACAGTACTCAAAAATATTTGTTAATTTTTTAATATTTGTGTTTAAGTTGTTCAGTTAGCGCACGCATACTTGCATTGATGGTCATGGCTAAGCTGGACGGACAGTACTCAAAAATATTTGTTAATTTTTTAATATTTGTGTTTAATAAAAGTTTTAATTTAAAACAATTTTGCACTAAAAGGATGATATAGTGCAAATTTATACAGATAATTGGAAATTTTTCTATCATCTATGGTTTAGTAATTCCATTAAAAATTACTTCCACAATCATTTTCAATTGATGTATCTATATCGATGTATGAGAACTGGTAACAGAATGTTTTGGTTTCCTAGAATGTTGACCATTGGATTTTTTGTTCACTCTATACCTGGCTCTGGGAGTGTGATGAGTAGAGAGAAAAGCAGAGCTAGTTGATGATTAAAACCGTTATAAATAGGATATTTTTTGTGCTTTCAATAAACATTTTTTGTTTTTAAACTAACTTATGATAAAGTTGTGTGTCTAATCATATCACATTACACTATAGATCAGGTATTTACTGGCATCATATGCTATTGCTTAAAGATATGATGCCATATTTTTCAGTTGTGATTTGCAATATTCTGGGTCCTGAACAGAGACACTAGGTATAGAAATAGTACCTAGTACCTTCTCACAAAAGTTTATATTGGAATTGATGATGGATTATTTAAACAAAATGAGCAGCTGCCCATCACATCACTCATTTATAAAGACTGTGAATATTTTGAATGAAGAACTTTCTAAGGAGAAACCCAACGGTGGCATTCTAAGTGATAAACTCACTAAGTTAGATAATTTAATGAGGGTTAAGAAAACTAGATCTTGAGATAATGAACAAGTTGTCTGGTGAAGTGCAAAAGAAGAACAATTAATTTCTGAAGTTGAAGACATCAAGAACTGTTCTAACAGTTTCATTACCATACCTCTGTTAATAAATAAAAGACTAAAGCAGGGCTTCTCATACTGTGGGTCACAACCCCATACGGGGTTGCATAATTAAATTTGGAGGTCGCAGAAATTTTAGCAAAACTAAAGAATTTCTGGGCATGCATTGACCAAAAATTAATTTGAAACCAGTTTGCAATACTACATGACTATATATGTCTGAGTGTCTATAAGTTTATGATAGTGAAACAGTGCTAACACTTTCTGAAATGGCTCTAAACATACTTCTAACATTTTGTACTACATATTTATGTGAAGTGGCATTTTCAGCATAGTTAACATTTATATAATAAAAAAAAAATCAGTCAACTTTGCAAACCATTAAAGAAGTTCTATGTCCTGCAGTATCAAATATTCATCCAAAAAGTCTTTATGTAAAAGCAAATAAGCACACCCAGCTCATTAGTATGAATATTTGGCTTTGTCTTTAATACATGGTAAATAAATATTTGTATATATACCAAAGAATTATTTTTGAATAAATTTTCTTTAACAAACGTTCAACAAGACTGCACAAAACACAAACTAAAAAATAAAACTCAAAGCCCTTTAGCAGTCAAAAACCATTGATCAGAAACATTTTCAAAATGATTCTGATCAACATTTGACTGCTAAAGGGCTTTGAGTTTTATTTTTTAAATTTTCTTTGATTTATTATCAGCAAATGTTTTAATTTGTATTACTAGTTTATACATATCTATACCTAACATCACAAAAATATTTGCTAAGATAAAAAGGGTTGCCAAGTGGAAAAGTTTGAGAAGCCCTGGACTAAAGAACACTAACATTATGGAAATGAAATCACAAGAAAATTTAAATAATGTAGGAAATCTGGCTCAAAAGTACAAGCTTCTAAAATTGAACTGACGGAAGAAGTTTCTTGATGTATTGATCAATTAGTTGCTCTTTTGGTAACAATTCACCAAAATTCATGAAGATGAAAAGTTGTACAATAATGACAAATTTCAATACCTGGTTCATACAATACCTTGTAAAATGATAAATCTTTACTCTGGAGCCCGGTTATATACATATGTATCGCTCCAGAGTAAAGATTTTTTTATAAAGTTGGCCTACAACATCTAAAAATTATTTGAAGGCCATGGAAGCATTACAGCAATGTTTCAGAAAAAGGGATTTGCTGACAGAAGTATATGCTAAAGAATTACTGAAATTGATCATGACTAATGTTAATGTTAATATAAAAGAAAAATTCCCTTTACCATTTTATAATGAAAGACTGAAGTTCAGCTAAGGGCTTTGGAATCCATAGATATCAATATAAAAAATAATGCACCCTGGTTGTACCCATGATTTTGAATCTTGTTTAAGAGAAGATACTCTTCAGCAGGGCCAGATTTACCTATAGGCCACATCCTAGGGCCCCGCGATTCTAGACTCCCCAAAACTAGCAATCAGTTTTCAACTTTTGTAAATTTTTAATAAGAAAAAATGGGTTTTTATTAAAGTACTAGATAGAAAGTAGGATGGGTTTTTATTAAAGTGCTAGATAGAAAGTAAAATTTTAAAGGTGTAAGTTATAAGGAGCTTTTAAAATTAGATGTAGCTGATTTGAATTTTTAGGGGTCCAAAGCCTTGCTTATCTTAGGCACCCAAAAATGCAAATCCGACTCTGCTCTTCATGCATGAGAATGCAGCAATTCAGCAGACGAAAGTACTACAATCAATGCCACAAGTTCTCACATTCAAAACCTAGTAAGCTTTCTGAAGAGAAAGATAGAAGGAGAAGAGAAAACAAAATTGGTGCAACAGGGTTTTAGATTAGTAGATAGATAAAAGGGAAAAGGCATCAAGGCAATGCAGAAATCTGATATCTACCCACAGCAGATTTGTTTGTTAGTAATCAAACCCAGACTTTCAACATTAATTGACAATTCTGTGATAAGGCACCTGAATCACATGAGTACAGATTCACTTCTAATTTAACATCAGAAGATTGTAAAGAAACTTTTAACAAAAAGGGGATGTTATTATACATGCTTAAAAGATCAGTCATCTCACTAAAAACTGTAATTATAAAATCAGATGTGAAAATATCAGAGGAGACACTACAAATAATGTGTTTGAATGAAAAATCAGAATTGTAATAAAGCAGAAACCTTGGGTTAATCTTGAAGAACTGAAAGTAAATGATGCAGCATTAAGTAAAAGTACTTGTACATATGAGATTCTGCTACAAACAGGACTGCCAACAGAAATTTTTGGGCCCATGACAAGTCTGTAGTTGAGGCCCCACTTATAAAAGTTCATCACTTTAATGTTTTATATAATTTTTTTTATTAAACAAACATTTATTTTAAAAAGTGTGCAATAAATTCAAAATTCGATACATTATATATTATGCATGGCTTACACTATACGGTTGCATACTTTACAATCACAAAACCTTCGTTTATCAAAATACTGTTACATATAAAATAGTTTATTTTGCAATAAATCAGAATATATTGCACTAGATTGCAATTCTATATTAAATATTCAACAAAACAACATTTAATTAATGTTTTCGACCTATTCGGCCATCATCAGATACAGAATAGAACATTCGAAAAAGAACAGTTGCATACTTTACAATCACAAAACCTTCGTTTATCAAAATACTGTTATATATAAAATAGTTTATTTTGCAATAAAATGAAACTGCAGTAGGTATAACACCATTTTTCTTTCTCTTATCGGCGATACCTTCCCTACATCTTCACAATGGTATCTTATAAACACCTGATTTAAAACCTCCCACCCTTCTATCTTTTTCGTTGCACAGTAAACTAAAAACAGTGGGTGCTCTTTTGAAGGTATGGGACATGTTATTGGACTTAAGAGCTTGTCTAACAGTCTGACAGTTATGTAATCTGAAAGGTATGAGGAACCTATTGGAGCTCTCCTGGATAACCTCATTTGATGTAGCAAGCTCATGATGGTCAGTGAGGGAGGCACTGGTTTCTAACTTGGCTTTCTCCTTCATATAGATGTTCCGCATAAATCTCCTGCTATAACCATGTCTTAAAACAAAATCGTATATACGTACCATGTCAACAAACATAGTAAAAGGAGATGCTGAAGTTTAAAACTTTCCGCTGATAAAATTACTGTTAATGACATGAAGTGCGACAGACCATCGGTTGGATCCTAGATCAGCGTTTAACAGTAACAAGGGATGACAAGTCTGAGATTAGTCATACTGAAGAGGGAATCCTATGAAAACTTTATTACACAATTTATTTTAGACTCTAATGCTGAAATGATACCAAAAAACCCCACTGACACTCTAGCTTCTAAAGTTGACAGGCTGCTCAAACACCGGAATTTGATCATTAGAGTTTTCATTTGTAGAGCTAAAATTCTTAACTCGGCCTTCCTAGAATTTTCGCATATGTCAAAACCCACAAAAGCCTGCCCTCAGCTAGACCTATTGTTGAGAAGTTGCGGTCCCCTACATATAACCTAAAGAAATGCTTAGCTAAGTGATGTAACAGTGTCCTAGCTGACTACCAGTACAAGGTTGATTCCCCTTGTGAATTTTTGGAGCGTTTGCACCAAATGCATCCCACTGGGGGAGAATTTATGACTACTTTAGATTTTGAGTCTTTACTTAACTTGGAGGCAGCATGTGTTTGTTTTATAGGTTTTTTTTACAAAATACCCCAGATCAGTACCAGGATCCAGCCCTCCTCCGAAATGTGGCACATCTTATTTGTCGTGAATCTTTTTTTGAGTTTAAGGGTGTTTTTTACAGGCAGCTCAAAGGGGTCCCCATAGGTAACCCTATGGCGGGGGTGCTTGCCGAAATTGTAGTTAGGGAGGTCGAGAAGCATCTTCAGCACTGCCTGATAAGTGAGTTCACCCTATATGCGAGATACGTGGACGATGTGTTTATACTCTGGAAATCTAACCCCAAGGCTGAGAGTATAGTTGAACACTTCTGTAAGAAACAATACGGGCTCACTCTTAAGTTAACCCAAGTCAGCCAAACAGAAGTAAGCTTTTTAGATATAAAAATCTTAGTTACAGAAAGGACGATTCACACTATGGTATATGTTAAGCCTACTGCCACCTCTGTCGTTATCCCTAGATGGTCTTTTGACCCGTGGGCATATAAAAGAGCTGCCTTCACATCTTATTTTAAGAGAAGCTTTACCCATTGTAGTAATGAGGCACTCCACAAGATGGAACTGGAGCGTATATACGATTGTGGTTTAAGACATGGGTATAGCAGGAGATTTATGTGGAACGTCTACATGAAGGAGAAAGCAAAGTTTAAAAACAGTGCCTCCCTCACCGACCATCATGAGCTTGCTACATTGAATGAGGTTACCCAGGAGAGCTCCAATAGGTTCCCCATACCTTTCAGACTACATAACTGTCGGACGGTTAGACAAGCTCTTAAGTCCAATAACATGTCCCGTACCTTCAAAAGAGCACCCACTGTTTTTAGTTTACTGCACAATGATAAAGATAGAAAGGCGGAAGGCTTTAAATCAGGTGTTTATAAGATACCATTACACAATGTTGTTGATAACTGTTTTGAAGTGTACGTAGGGACTATCGCCAGGAATTTCAAGGATAGGCTGAATGAACATAAAGACAGTATTACTAAGGGTAATCTTATGTTTGTTTTATAGGTTTCTTTTGCAAAATACCCCAGATCAGTACCAGGATCCAGCCCTCCTCCACAATGTGGCACATTGCAGAGGAGGGATGAAGATTTATTTATCATGAATCTTTTTTTGAGTTTAAGGGTGTTTTTTACAGGCAGCTCAAAGGGGCCGAAACTGTAGTTAGGGAGGTCGAGAAGCAACTTCAGCACTGCCTGATTAGTGAGTTCACCCTAAATGCGAGGTACATGGATGATGTGTTTATACTCTGGAAATCTAACCACAAGGCTGAGAGTAAAGTTAAACACTTCTGTAAGAAACAATACGGGCTCACTCTTAAGTTAACCCAAGTCAGCCAAACAGAAGCAAGCTTTTTAGATATAAAAATCTTAGTTACAGAAAGGACGATTCACACTACGGTATATGTTAAGCCTACTGCCACCCCTGTCATTATCCCTAGATGGTCTTTTGACCCCTGGGCATATAAGAAAGCTGCCTTCACGTCTTATTTTAAGAGAAGCTTTACCCATTTTAGTAATGAGGCACTACACAAGATGGAACTGGAGCGTATATACGATTGTGGTTTAAGACATGGGTATAGCAGGAGATTTATGTGGAACATCTACATGAAGGAGAAAGCCAAGTTTGAAACCAGTGCCTCCCTCACCGACTACAGTTCTACTATTTTGTTCTTTTTTGAGATGCAGTCCATATTGATTCATTGTCATGGCTTTAGCGAATTCGTCAATTTTCTCTTCTCCTTTCCATATATTCCTTGATTTACCATAGGTTTTTATGGGAATTTGATTAATTCGTTTCGGAGACCCAAAAAACATTAATAAAAAATTATATAATTTCTTACTATGTTTATTTATATGAAATAACAATAATATATACATACATATTCTTGCATTTTAATCTATTATGTTTATTTTCTGATAAATAATCTGCCAAATATTGATTGCTTTCCTTCAGGATTTTTCGGAAGTGATTAATAGCATTGTTGTGGTAGAAACTTTTCTCTCCCCTTCAGGATTTTTTGGAAGTGATTAATAGCATTGTCGTGGTAGAGATTTTCAGGATTTTTCGGAAGTGATTAATAGCATTGTCGTGGTAGAGATCCTCCAAGCCTATTGACCTCAATCTGGTATGGGTATCTCTAAAACCGAAAAATTGTAAAATCTCTCTCCTACCTTCTTTAATAAATCTTTGATACGTTGTTTCCAAGTTCAGTTTAATTGGGAAAAACTACTGTTCTTCCATCCTTACCCACAAGTCCATGAACATGCAAGGCCTAAGCCTGTCATTCCGTTAAGTAACTTAAGCCGCCATATCCTCGTGCGATATTTTTATCTGTCAGAGGCTACTTATAGAGCCGGCATCATCACAGGCTGACCAACACCCATGATGGGGTCAACCGGAAGATTGAAGGATGAATTTCAACAGGCCGGACCCAGACCCCTCCTGAAAAATTGGAGGAGTGGGACCCCCAGATCCTCCAGAATATTAAGCCACAGCTTTAACACCAGCCATTGGGCTAAGCTGTCATTCCCTCAGCCGCGGTTCCCACAGTTTGTTCTGTGAGTTGTTCGTTATCCAAACATGGGTTCCTTAACCAAACATAAAAATTTTTCGAAAAAGTGTTTGTTATCCGAACTGTTCATTAACCGATCACCCACTGTACATTTAAGTATCAATGCCTTCAATAATAATAACTGTGTTCAAATGAAACCTGTTCAAAACAAATGGAGTTCCTTATGGGTGTTCAGTTTGAAGTAATTTATGCACTACTGCAATGAGAGCAAACAATTCCTGTGGTGAATAGTAGTGAAACATCACTATGTGCTGCAAGAATTGTCTTTCGCTGTTTCTTGTGGTGTTCAGTCAATATGCAGAGTACCCATTAGCACTACTAGTTTGCATCCCTCAGCCATTAAAAACTGAATTATAGCTTGCTTATTCTGCTTGGACAGATTTTCAATTGTCAAGCAATTTTCAACATTAAATTATACATTTAAAAATGATATAAGTACATAATTTAAGAACACTGTGCATGCAAACACACAACTTCACTTTAACAATCATGTTCCTAAACAGAAATGTTAACTCATCATGTGGTTGTTTTGAATGGGCTTCATTTGAACACAATATATACTTTTTTACTTTCTTTTAAGATCGCCAGACTTATCTTAATCAGAATATACATGGCATTCAGCTGGTGACAATTGAGAAGTAACAAGTAAAGGTTTAGATAACCATTACTTCCCTCCTATCTCATCACTCCTCTCTATTAGTGGGCTTTCCCCCCTCCATTTTTACCAGGTGACTGCCATGTACAGTATATTGCAAAAAGTTTTGTGCATAGCGGTTAGGGGCAGGAGCAGTGGAATTAATTTCAAAATTTAAAAATCATCTCATTATATAGTTGAATTTTTAATTAATTTAAAAAATATTTTTTGAAAATTTAAATTCTCTGCTCTAATTGGCTAAGAAGTTTAAACATTTAATTTCATCGCCCAATAGACCAGAAGAAATACGAATTAGTAGGTTGTTAATTTAAATTTATTAATCAGTTGGGGAAAATATATTTAGAAAAGTTTTGAAAAGTAATTAAAATTCGGTCTCTGTGTTGAATTTGAAGAATCACCTACGCATCAAGAATGAAATGAAAGAGAAATAACTTCATTTTTGTTGTTGCTGTTGTTGTTATTGTTTCCTTACAAAATTTCTTCGATTTGGTATAGAGATCGACACCTGAAATTAACTTAGATACGAATTCCTTCCAATCTGACAAAGAAAAAATAAGGAAAAAAATAAGAAAATATTTGATAAGATTTCAAGAAAAGAATTCGTGGAAGAGAATTCCTTATTCAACTCATGAGGGTATTCCTAACATACAGAAAATCATGAGAAGTATGTGAAGCTGACTACTCTCTTTTTAGTAAGGGGAGAAAAATGGGGAACAGAAAAAGGGAAATAATGTTTCTCAGTGGAGAAAGAGATCATTTATTTTCCTTGAACAGGTTAAAAGGAAAAATCCACAGTTGGAAGAAGACAGATAAATGGACTTTTCTACTCGAAAAACTTACATTGGGTTTCCATACAACTTTCGGGATATTTCTCTAGATCTGCATTATGTAAAGAAACCAGACGAAACGTCTTATTGAAAACTCAAATTCTTAAATCTAATTTAATTATGAAGAATATAAAAATAATCCAATTATAAAATGAATTTTAATACAGTTATTATAAATCCTGAATAAAACTATTTCGACTTAATTATAGAAAGAGTGTTTTATGGTTTTTGTGGTGATGATGAAATTCGTAACTATATACATGTTTTGTGGATGATAATCGATACATCGAGACTGAGAAAGACGGAAAACTGTTAAAATTGGTGAAAAAAATTGAATTTTATTTATTCCCTAGAGGAAGTATTTAATTTTCTTTCCCTAGATGTGGAAACCTGCGAGAGGCAGAAAAAATCACGATTCTCGTAAAATACAAGCATTGAAGCAAACGGAGAAAAGCACGTTTTTTATGCTCTTTTCTTCTTTTTTTCAAAGTGTGAAATAAAAATTTTATAAGATTGATAAAACGTTAATATATTATAGAAATATTTAGACCGATACATTCTTTTATTGTACGATCTGCCAATACGATAAACCACATTAGAACTTTTTATATCTGTTTATAAATCGCGATCAAAGTATATTATTTTTTTAATATCTCGTTTTAATTGCAATTAAGAAAATCAAATTCTCTCTACAAATTATTTATATTGCACGCAACGTTCAATAATAATAATTTAAACTATATTTTGTAATTTTAGAAATATGTCATCCACAAACAGACAACAAAACAGACAGGTTAAAAAATGAAAATTTACAAAGCATTTTTCTTGAATTTCCAACTTTCAGGAAATCGAATGTCATCTTTAAATTCCGAGGGAAAAAAATTGAATTGTACGTGTAGGCATATAGAATTTTCAGACTAGTTACGAGCAGAATTGTTCGCATCAGAGTTTTTGTATCCATAAAATATATATTGCATTTGAGTTTCTCTGCTACAGTATTAATTAGAACTTTGGTTTTTTAATCATTCTTCCAGTTAAATATTGTAAATGTTTCTTAAGATATTATTATTATTATTTTACTAACAAAGAGAAGAAAACATCTATCGAAGGCAGAGAGATTTTATCTCAAATTTCACCATATTAATCTCCAGCTAAGGTCTATATTCATATCTGAAAGGTGAAATATCAATTTTGAAAATCCTGTAGTTTGCTAGCTCCTCTAACAAGCGAAAGGGATGGAGTAAAAGTAATATAAAAGAGAAAATATACAGTATATTATCAGTGAATTTTTCAGAGACTGTATAGAAATAGAATTTTATTATCTGGAAGAAATGTAGGTGAGGTCAGAGAGGAGTGCCAGACAATTGTCCGAAAAAAGAGATTGAAAGGGTACCACCCATGTAGATAGTTTATTGTGAGATATTTGTTATACGTTATTACACTTTGTTGTTAGTCCTTCTAATGTTAGAGAGAGAAAGAAGATATACTTTACTCTATTTTCTGGAGACTGTCTATAGAAGAAGATGGAGACATATATCAACTGTCTTTACAAACGGGTTTGTCTTTTATCTCACTTTGTCCATCTCTTCTGGAAAGATCTTTTATTTCTTTTCGAATCACAGAATTCTTTTTTCTTCATTTATGATGACAACTATTTTTCATGTTGACGAATAATTGCAACGATTTTGAAGTAGTATAAAGTATATAGACGACTTACAAATGTGATCAATTTTTATCGACTGCTTCTTTAATAATACTACATACACAATAAAAGGCTGTACAGTACAGTATTGTACGAAAATATGTACAAAAGTTTTAAGATGGAACCCAAACTTGGTAAATTAAATTTAGTAGAAGTTGTGATAAATGATCTAATTTAAGTAAACAAACAAGAAGCCATTTTGTGTGACATACTACACTATGTCAACATACTGTTATTGTTTGAAGGTTTCTCAAATTAACTAGTTGTTGCCCAAAATAGCTATTTAAGTATTCGGTGACACTTAATTTGTTTTCTGACAAAAACTAAACATTTGCAGATACTTTATCACTCTCTGTATACAAGTAACTTATTTTTTCTTAATAAACATGTTTACGATAACGACGACTTAATTCGATTTTTAAAGTAAACTCTATTTTGGAATAGAATATAATGACATATTTTAAAAAAGTCATATCTATAATTTAGCAAATTTTCTTTTTTAAATAATTTATAATTTATTTTTTCTTCCCCCCTCGAGAAAAATTTCATCATTAAAATTCACTTTTGCATATGGTAGACTCATTAGAAATTCTGCCCATTAAAAATCTATTAATTCTATTTATAACTATACTTATATTTCTTTTAAAAACCATTTTTAAAAAAAAATTTCTATTTAATATTTTCTTAAATATTTAATCAAAGACATAATCGATTTTTATTTTTCGTTAAGAGCTTTAAAAAGAAAGGGGAGAGAAAAATAGCCAATATATAGTTTAGTTTGTTTTATAAAAATATTTTCTGAACGGAAATTACGACAAAAGAATGCAAAAAAATTTAATGACATGCGAAACATTTTAACTTAGGCTATAACTCGGAAAAATTTCCAGAAAACGATCTATTAAGAGACATTTTAAAGTTTCCATTTACATCGGACAATATTTTGGTTAGATCGATAGCATCTAAGTGCTATATCCTATATCATTATAGTTTTGAAGGGTCACTAAAACTTGATGCACGATATCAAAACCTTTCATTACAAGATAAGTGAGGTTAAAAGATTGGTTTACTAGGTTATCGGAAAACTAATTTAAACTGACAAATGAACCAACCAACTATACTAGGAATTTTTCGCAATCGGTTGTTTGTTCGTTAAGTTTCTTATTTTCTTAAAAAAACAAATGATAAAAAGTTTGATATGTGGTAATGTCGGTTTATCGAACGGATTATTCTAATGCACCTTAACCTGAAATTGATGGCTAGATGCTAACTTTACGAGCCATTGTGTGAAAAGAGTATTCTGTAAATCGGATTACAGGTTAATTTTATGTGTATTGATTGCTTCATAATTTCGTGTTTATCATGTTACATAGTAGAGTTCGTGTGTCCTTAATGAAAGATTTTTAATCGCGTTTTATTAGTGAAAGAGTGTAATCCGAGCGGTAAAAATTAACAAGAGTTTTAATTATAACTTGATAGTTTGTAATTATTAAAAATTTATCGAAATTGCGGGATATTTGATAGAATTTTTTTTGTTTTTATGCGACGAGTGCGTGTTTAAGATTTACGCATTTCAAAACATTTTTCATTAATATATTTATATGCGAATCCAATTGGAAATATAAAAGTCGGACTTTTGATGGAAGCAACAAATCTTTCTCCATGTTACGACATTGTGCGAAAGAAATGCTGTTTGGTCACGCGATATTCGTGACACCATGAAATATCACTTTCGTGATAGTGTCAGTCATTTTATGAAGTAAATACTAAATTACTCTTTTACGATTTAGAATTTTGTTATTAATTTGTTTTATTCTTGTTGAATATATATATAATTTATTTATCTTTTCTTATGGAGGATTTGATCGAATTTACGGTATTGATAAATTGTTCTTGGTAGGATAAGATGTTGGATGTTTCCTGTCAACCATCTTGTCTATGGAATGATGAAGCTGGATGAAAGATAAGTTTCGTATCTATCAGAAAAATACACTATAACAAAGAGCTACTTCTTTCTGAACATTAATTTATGAAATTATCCAAATCTGTATGTCTATAGGATAAACAGTGCAGAAATGTGTAACTATTAATACCAATTATTTTATTTAAAAAAATATGTAACTGATATTAACAGATTCCAATTACAATATTTGTATCATAGATAATTTACAATTGTTTAAAGTCTACTTATTTTTGATTATTTTCAACAGTTTGACATTAAATAATCTAATTTTTTTGTTTTTCTAATGAATTGCAATAGCTTGGCATTAGAGACTTAAAATTTTTACTTTTTTTTTGTTAACAGTAACCGTTTTAGTGCTAAATATTCAAATTTTCACTGATTTTTCTGATGAAATATTATAATTTCTAATGATAAGATAATAATTATTATCATCGCATCGAGATACATTAGAAATTTAAGTTTTTTTTTTTTTTCTTTTTCTGATCAAATATTATAATTTCTAATGATAAGATAATAATTATCATCGCATCGAGATACATTAGAAATTTAAGTTTTTTTTTTTTTTCGTGACACATCGAACAAGATTCCCAGATTTGTACTAAAGAAACATCTAGGCCTATCTCCAGCTTAAACCTATATCACGGTTTGATGATAACATTTCTGTCGAATAGTTTTTCAACTTTCTTAAGTGGATTCTGGTTAATCCGCATGTAATAAAATTCCTGAAAGGTTCAAACTACTAGCTTTTGTGCAGACGGATCAGAATTCAATCAGCGGGATCTACCGTTATAAATGATTTCTTTGGTCTATTTTAGACGGGATTTCTAGATTAGAACATCTGATGAACTTCTAATAAAGATGACATTCCTGATCTAGATAAATAAATGCACTATATATATATTGCAATCAAAATATAAACATAACGCCCTTAACTCTCTTTAAAGTAAGACGTTAGAAGATTTACACAGTTTGCAGCAGTGTTTTGGCACTATCGATCCCTGCTATGCAATGGCAGGAAATTAATGAACACTCTGCCGAAACACTGTAATGTAGGATGGAAGAGGATATATTAAAGTTTACAAGGGCGTGAAGTAGAGCTCTTTTCGTGCTTGTTAATCAACGGATATTAGAAGTTCTGTTCCTTAAGGCTCGACTAGTCAGGTTTCGTATCGATTGTTTTGAAGCAATGACTCGAGAATATCGATGAGTTCGGGTTCTGATGCCTGACTTCTCTTAATATCGTTATTAAGATATGAAGAAAACTATATGCCCATAAGATCTTTTATTTTTCTTCACTCTGCTATAAGTTCCTAATAGGAATTTGTTCTCTTAATTTTAATATTCTAAAATCACATTTGAAATATTTTAAGATGTCTATTAAATTTTCTATATTTGGAATATATTCGATACTAAATTTAAAACTTGTCGGAAATGATAATATTGCACGCATTGTGAAGAGGATTATTAAAGAAAAATCTCGAGATTTTCCAATGCCCGAAAGAAAATTTATGACTTACAAACTCGTGATTAACCGGAATGGGTGTAGCTACCTTAATCACTTGGAGTAGCTTTGTGGTCGGGTCATAAATTGCTTTTGCTTCGATTGTTCGGTTCATAATATAATTCCAGTCTTTGATAAAGGAGAAAAATTTGTTTAACTATTTCAGAACATCGCCGATGGCATTCATCTGTAAAGCAAACGTCAACTTCGCAGTTTCTTTTCCTTGACTTCTTTACTCTGCTTGACCATCTTTCTCTCTTCTACGATCCAGTTCTAATCCAGCCGAGTCAATATTTGTGAAACCATCAAACGAAGTAAGAATGAAAACATTATTTATCCAACCAGTAAATACATTCTTATGCCTGTCAACAGAAACTTTCGATCTATAAGTGGTTGGAAATCCTTATCCAAATATACTTCTCAAAATCTCGAAGCTTTGTTCTGTTTTTAGAAATATTTACTGACATCGGGTCGTCATTTTGTTTGGCCATTACTGATGATGACAATTAAATTAACCATTTAAATGCGCTTTCAACGAATTAACAAAATTGCTTATTCTTTCGTCTTTTTTATCAGATGAAATTTATTGGAGTTCGTTAACACACACATAAAAAATAAAAATGATTTTTAAAAATATTTTTATCTTTTGAGATTATTTTAATAATGAAAGAGTAAAATTAAAAAATAATAATTTTAAATGTTATTCAAGAATCTGTTACTTTTTTAAACATTTGGTTTCGCAACTGCAATGCAACTCTAACAGAAACAATCCGAAAAACTAGAAACCGATTGCATCTCTTTCTATAATTAGCTTTAACTTACACATTTCTCTGTGACTAATAAATATTTTTTTTTTTTTTGTAAAAATAAGCGTACGAAATATTGAATATTCATTATTAAATTAAAAAGCAACAGAGCACGATGGTTTTGATACTCAAAAATTTTTTTTATGATTTTAATTACGTTTTTAGTGTGAAAGGGTCGTCCCTAAAAGTATACAAATCAATATTATCTACATCTAAAAGTTAATTTAATTAAAAGAGAAAAGTAATTTTTTGATGGATTTGATATTTTTTATTGAAAACCTTTCAAATCATGCAAAATAATTTCGTTTTCTTTTGAAAAATCTTCCAGAAGAGAAGACATTGAAGTGCGTTGCTGAGAGCGAACAATGAAGATTATCGCATTTCTCTCTCGAGAGTTCTTTGTTTCTTCTTCGATATTTTGTTTCTTTATTTTTTTATACTTCCTATCCTTTGCTAAAATGGAAAATAAATAAGAATAGATAACCCATCCGTTCGCTTTTGCAAAAGATTTATAAATCAGTTGCACGCTTCAATAATTATCAATTCTTGAAAAAAAAATAATAATCTTTTTTTCTGATAAAGTTCTGAACTTCCCAGAAATATTTCTCGCTTCGTTGAAAGCTTAAAAAGTGTAAACGATCATTAAAATTTTTTACCTTATCTAATATGCTTATATAGAAATATAGAAGTGTGTTCTGTATATCTGCTTATCTTTTTAGCTTACTTTCCGAAGAAAATTGAGACTCATTAACTCAGCATACTGTCTTATTAATAACTTTTGAAGTAATTAGCAGATTTTCATGAAATTTTGTAATGCTGTTCTATCATAAAAATAACTTCGACTCTACGAATAATCTTCTAACTTCATCCGTTTAAAAATGGCACATTCAAATTTCTATCGTATATCCTTAATACATAATAAACCATTTATAAAATTATTATGAAATTTGGCATTTTGGTCAAGTCATTGGGGATGATTTCGAGGACCAGTTAATCTGCGGCCATTTAAAAATGGGGCTCGTTCAAAAAAATATTAAAGAGAAAGCGAAGTTTTCTCTATTAACTTTTGAATTATTTAATTTATTTTTACGAAATTTAGCAAGATAGTCAATCCATTAAAGTCTTTGAAATGAAATTAATTAATGTTATAATTCTGACTGTTTAAATTTATGGGATTTGGTAACTATGGAAGTATTTGATAGATTTTTATGACATTCAACATGGAAATTTTACAACTGAAGATGATTTTCATGACATATATTTTAATTCCGTATCTGTGATCATTCCAAAATAAACGACACGTTTTGAAAATGTGTGATTAGTTATTATTACCAGAACTATTCGTTTTATACTTTATGCAAACTTTTAAGAGCATCAAAGAATTTTCATTAAAAGAAAGAAAAATCTTTTAAGTGCGTTTATATATTAATTATTACAAAGCCAAATTGACTTCTCGGAAACATAGTTAAGAAGATTTTCGTTTCGGAAAATGACTTTTGCAACCCCAAAAATGGGAAAAGAGAATAATTTTCCAATTACTCACGTTTCAATTGTCAGCTTAAACAATTTCAATTCTGTTCCTTTAACTTCTTTAAACAACATACTTAACGTTTGTTTTATCGATAACTAACTTATCTAGAGAAAATGGAGTTGAGTTGTTGTTTTAATCTCACCAAAGCTTGATGTCGCTAATTTATATGGTAATTCGACCACTCTATGTGGAAAACTGGAAATTTAGATTTTTTTTACCTTTTTATATAATCTTTTCTTCGTCAGGAACTGAAATCACATTAACCCCCTTCTTCCCACGAGAAAGAAATGTGTAGAGTGTTATTTAAAACTTCCAATTATCTCTAGCGACAAGTCAAACCGAGAGGGAAAAAAACAAAAGTATTTTTAACTTAGATTGAGTTATTTTTACCGTTTTAATTCCCCCTCTTATAAAACATCGAGTCGATTTATCTTTACTTTAATTTGATTTTTGTGAATTTAAATTTGTAACAAATCTCGTCTTAATTTGTATACTAAAACAAAATTTCGAATTAAATTAAACAACGGAGAAATAAGATTAAAACAGCCAACAATTGCGAGTTAAAACTATTAATAGATTAAACAATAATAATACAGTAATAAACCCGAATTAAATTAAGCGTAACTAACGTTTAAGAGTAATTAAATTGTTACGGATTCTAAACGTAAATTAAAATTAAAATGATCCTATAATATGACACTATAAGCTGTAACTATCGTTAAAGATAACTATCGTAAATTAAGCTACAATAGTGAAAATATGAGTTAAAGCTACAGATGACATAAACTGATATATAGTAGAGTAGACAAAGAACATACAGCTGGAACATTTCCGCAGATTTTAATCAGAAAAACACTCTTTAATTTTCTCTTCATTATTCAACTTAACAGGAGTAAGAAGTACAGACATTCTTTTGTTTACGGTTAACAGTAATTAAGAAATTTAATTAACAAGACCTATTTTTTGAAGTAAATGAAATTCTTTTTTTTTTGTTTTTTTTTTCTCTTATTCGTTTTTTCCAGTTTTAATGCCGAATTATTTTTAATGATATTTCCTAAATTATGGAAAATAATTGACTAAAATTGTTACATATAACTTTTTTTTATTATTAAAATTTTAATATATTTTTTTACATTAAAATGTTACAACTTACTATTTTTAATTTTAATTAATTGCTAAATTTAAGTTATTATTGAATAAATGATTTAAAATATATATATATATTTAAACTTCGTCGAATTTATGCTATTAGTTAATTTAAAATTGAAACTCCGCCTATTTATTTTTAAACCAATAATTTTTGTTCGTTTCAAAACTTTGAATTTTTTTTTTAATTCAAATTTTATTTTTTGATAATTTTTTTTATTAATCGGAATTATAATAATTATTATTAGTGTATATAAAATTTAATATTTAAATTTTCAAGTCATTTATAAAGTCGTAAGGGGAGAAAAGAATCCATTCAATGAATACCTGCTACCCAACTAGAGTAAGTTTGCGTTTCAATCTGTTAGAATAGAAGGGCTAGACTCTTCGCTAATATATGTTGTGCTTGTCAGAGCGTGATTTCATTGTACTCTATGTCATCCAGTGTACTGTCAGATAAATTTCTATTAGATTATTCATAGAAGCAACCATGTGGCAAGAATACACTTTGCTGAATAAGCGAATTTTTAGTTGCAAATGTATGTAAAGAGAAAAATAACAATTGCATTTTAAAGAAAATCAGAATTCATCTAAGTTACAATGAAACCTTTATTTATAAAATAGCTTTCTGTTGGAATGGTTTATAAATTCAATTTTATTCTGAAACAAAATCTAATTTCAGTAAACATGAATTTGCTTATTTTAATAGTTAGTAAATTAAATGTAGACTACAGTATTATTTATTTCTAAAGCTGGATGCAAAGATTTGAAAAAGAATAGAAAAACATTCCGCACTTCTAACTGTAAAATTTGTAATATCTTTTGATATCTTGCAATATTTTAGAGGAAAAAAGGAGATAAAAAATTTTTATTCAAGAGTGAAAGAGAAAATTCGCCGTCCATAATTGAATTCCGCAACTTAATCATAAACAGTTTATAATATATTGCTTTACACTACCAATCTTATATCGAGGTTTATTGTATTAATAAGAATATAGATGAGGATGATTTTATCTCTATCTGGCTGTGTTCGAAAGGGGAGAATGTGCAGTCCGCAGATGCTCTTAATCTCCAGTATGCCTGCTTGCTAGGAAACAAGTCAATGATGCGTGGTGTCGAGATTACAGAGCCTGAGGAATTTTTCCCACCCGAGGATTTAGATAAGACTCTGTCTCTCTCTAAAGGATAAGAGGTCGAATTGTAAAAGATGCTACGTCCAGACGGTGATTTCCAAGGTCGTGCCATAACTCCAGCTTCAAAAAGTAGAATTGACAGATATATCAATTTTGTACCAACATCTTACCACCGTCTTTTTCGTGTAGTTGTTGGATATTAAAATTTCTAACGGCATTTTCCCCCATTTCTTATTCTTCTTTTCCATAAGTTAGTTCTCTTCCATAAGAACAGGCAATTTTCGTCAAGCGGCTAAAATTAAAAATTTTGACGCAGGAAAAAGCGTTAACTCGTGTAAGGGGAAGAATTTTCTAACCCTCCCTCCTTATATCCTCTCTCTCTCTCTTCCTCCTTCATATTCTATCCAGATATGAGTTTTAAGTTAGCAGCTGTTGGAAATTCAATTTCTGTATGGATACTACTTTGAACCAATAATCTTCAACATTACTGTATTTTCAAAAAGAATTAAATATATATATATATTTTTCCTTAAAGTGAATTACAATTTGTTTTATATAACTGTTTTGTTTGAATAAATATACTATATACATTTTTGTATTTTCAAAAAGAATTAAATATATATATATATATATTTCCTTAGAGTGAATTACAATTTGTTTTATATAACTGTTTTGTTTGAATAAATATACTATATACATTTTAAAATGTTTAAACAGATTCGAGAATACTGACATAACAACAACCCACATTTAAATAATTTAAAGAGTTATTCTAACATCAATTATTCGAATTAGTTATCGATTTTCAAACTAAAAATAAAAATTAACTTCATGTAAAAGAAGAAATGAGTGTGATGTTTCTGTTTAAACGATTATTATTCTCGATATAACGTTATGTTCAATTATCCGAAAATAAATCAATTATTCGTTTAGACGATTCAGATAATCGGCATTCTTTCGCATTTAAAAATAATTAAAATTTGAAGATTAAATCGAAAACACGTATTTTATTTATATATAAAACATTATTTGCGTAAACATGTATTTATGCATGTAAATTATTAATCTTGAGACAAATTTTTGAAAAGCAATATTTCATTTTAAAATTAGTTTAGAAATTTTTGACATGTAATCAAAAAGAGTTATTGTTGTTGTAGAAAAATATACTTTATATATTTTTGATTCTGCTACTACTCGGTAATTAGCACGCAAACTTTTGTATCTCTATCATTTGGCAATAGAGTATCATTTTGTTTAATTATCACAAAATAATTTCTATTTTTTTTCCGAAGGAAAAAACAAAAAAGATATGAAGTCTTGATGGTATGAATTAGTCATTAATTTTACTAATTTTTTTTCTTATTGAAGAGGAAATTGCATCAGAGTTTTTTCTTTTTTATTATTAGTTTTTGATATAACTTTGCATATGATGTAAAATAAGGACGCCTCTAATTATGACACTCGTCAAGCAAAATTAATTTAAATTTGACGCATGACAAGTAATTTTGACAGATTAATTTCCATTAAAGGCTGACAAAAGTATTCGGGATAAGAAAACAATAATTTTAACAAATTCCAGTCGAGTTAAGCAGATTAAAGTTTACAGATAAGAGAAAGAAAATAATAATAAATTAGATCTGAAACAGTCTTATATAAAAAAGAAAAAGAAAAAATAGCAATTTTAATAATTTTAAAGAATTAAATTTTTCTTTTGCAATATTCAAAACACGAAACGTTGTTTTGATACATTTTGAATTTTAAAATAAAAATAATGCATAAAAAAGGATCAGTTTAAGTACTCTACGAGATAAATTATCCTTAATTCCTATCTAGGGAATTAAAGGCGACAGAAAATTTTCATCATTTCCTCATTAGAATAAATAGGAAGAAATGAACCTTTCAACATGGTTCCTGGTAATGAAGTTTAGCGTTCAGCACTTCCTCTTGACAAATGGTTGCCATTTACTTTTCTATGGAAATCAGGCTATAATGAGTACTGCTAATCGAGCGCCACCTGCTGGTCAAAATTAAAAGCGGAACACCATCTCCCCCTTCTTATAGTTAACTCTTATAAACAAAGAATACTTTTATCCCCTTCTATATATCTTACCGTGACATTAAAAGATTTTAAAATACATTTACAGATATTAATATTTAAACAGCCACAAAATCTATATACCGCACTAGTATGTTGCTGCACTTTTAAAGAAATATAAATAATAAAGATTCAGTCCAGGAATGAAAAGTTAATTCCGGAACATCCCGTTCAATCCCAGACAGGTGGAAACTTTGAATGACACTATCTACGTATCTTCAGTTTGTAAGAACGTATCAAGACATTATGTGGGCTGTAAAATATTACGAATTTTGTGATTCACATCAGTCATCTTGCTTATTTGAACATCCGGAAATCCGCTGCACACGTTCTGTTTGTAATGATGGAAGGAAGAAGTCACGATATCTTCTCGGAGAATGTTAGTCACGCTATTTACAATGACAGTCGTGTCTTGCAAGTTTTAACATTTTTACTTAAAAAAAATTAAAAAGTAGTAATAAATAAGTGTTTTGATGTTTTTCATTCCAGAAAAAGTACATTTAATAAAGAAAGATTTCTTAACGAAGTTTTGCCACGAAGAATAGAATATGTTTCATTATTGATACAAAACTTCATAAAATTCGAATCAAAATTGATTTTGATCCATGCAAACATTGCAAGAATTTATCAATAAATTATCAGTAATTTAGTTAAAATTATTTTTTAGTTCGGAACTATGCAATAATCTGCTAGAAGAGGAATATCATATTTGCATAAATCTATATTTGTCTCGTTGCTTTTGATAATACAAATAAATGAAATCACATCGATTAAATATTTTTATTACTTTCTTAACCATTACTTTCTGATGAGGATATCATCATCATTTGCCCATTGAACAAAAATAAAGTAATTAAAATATCGGCATGTGAAAGTTATAAAACATTTATTTTAATTTTCAGTACCATAACTTTGTACTGGTTTCCGGAATGTAAAGGTATTTTTAGGAATATAATAAAATTTCGAACATTTTTATTCTAAAAATAAAATTTTTAATTTAAATTTTTTAATTCAGATAAGTTACATAAAAGAAAAATATAAGAAAAAAAAAAGATTAAAAATCAATTAGTCGAATATTCTATAATTAAATTTTGACGATGTAAAATTTTTCACATCGTAGATCACAAGTTCTTCGGCATCGGTATGCAATCCGAAGGGAACTGAATTTTTTTTTATACATTACATCGCAACTAAACCAACTATAATTACACCAAAAATTCGATAAATTCGGATATAGGGAATACAAGAAAAGATGCAATCTGTATGTATATCGCATCACATCCCATATACTAAAATAAGATAGACTCTTTGTATCATATGTCATGTCTCTTTGTATTGCAACCACTAATCTCACTGATGACGTTTTTCATTCATTCGTGCTCTTTACTGTTAAAGAATATGGAATAGACTTTTCTTTTGTGTCAACCGATCGATGAGAGAGTAAGTTAAGTCGATTACCTGCTAGCTTCATTTTGAAATATCTTCAAGTCTCATTTCGGTCTTTACCATTGTCTATTTGATGGAATCCAAGCCATTCGCTTGATGTCTTTATCTTTAAGAAAGTTTCTTTTTAATTGAGATGGCTCTTGGGATGCGAATTATATGGCTTTTATATGCTTTTCTTGTGTCTCCTACAATTTAAGAGATATCAATCATTCCGGGCACGATTTGAATGCGCGCAAATAATTTGCGAGCCGGCCCTGGGAATTCTGCCAGCATGAATGCGTGGTTTTAAAGAATATTTTATTTATCTTATTGAACTTTTTTCTAAAGTGGTTCAGAATGGCACCTGTTATAGGTTGGAGCAATCTGTTTGATTGTAAGATCATTCCCACACAGTATCAAGTGAAAAACTTGCAATCTCATCTACCAGATGACATCGTATAAGAATTGCCTCCAGTTTTTCTTCCTTCTTTTTTCTCTTAGAAGGAGTAGAAATTGAAACGTATACTTTTTTGTTGTTTTCTTCTCTTTAGAAATTTTTATAGATTTCAAAATGCTATTTCCAATTTAACCTAAACTCCATATCGTAATTTTTTTTATCCTTACGTACAAAAATAACGGTACATCAATTATATCTACATTTATTTAAGAAAAGATAACCATTTCTTTTTTATTACATAGATATATATATAAACAAACTGGTGGAATTCTCACACATTGATTTTTAGTTTCCGTTTCGTCTTGTTAGTTAGGGAGTTATCTGATGGCAAAAACATTGATGCAACTTCTCAATTATATTTCAATCAACCCAACCATTTATCTGTATCAATGTGACATTATTGAACAGCTCTAACATCACATCTCCAGACAAACAGTGATGTACACTCAGAGATTAACGAACGTAAATACGTCCAAAGAGCTTAGTAAGGCGTCAATGAAGCTTTTGTTTTTATTTTATGGTTTCTGTTTAGAACTTATTTTATTGCATAGATTAGTTTAGATAATATATATGTGCGTGCTGTAGCAATACGATTTCAGAAGTAAACTCTTAAACCAAAGTATGAAACATTCTAGGTGAAAGAAGGGAGAAAATAACTCGATTAGCAATATTTGAGTAACTACATCTGTTAATGAAATTAGAAAAATTAACATTTTATAAACTTATACATAAATATTTAAACATATCTGTTTTTAATTATAAAAGTAACTACTTACTGTAAATCTCGTTCCTTCATTTAATAGACCTACTAATACCCAATTTCTAGTGATATGCCCTCATTCAATCTTAGTAATCTCCTATGATACTTTAATACTACTATAGCTTAATAATAGAGCTACTTGAAGTAAATCTTGGCAGTTATTTCATTTTTATTTTTAAAGAAACATAATTCTTTGAAGTAAGCTAAAGTGCTTTGTAAAGAGGAAGAAAGAGTTAAGAAGAGGATTAAGTACACGGACGATTAGTAGAAAGTTTTCTTGTTAATCTGTACAAGTTTCTATCATTAGTTAGCTTGTCCAATTAGGTCAACGTTCTTGATTGCTTCGTTAGAACAGACTTGGGATAATCTTTTCCGTTTCTATGTGTTAATCTTTGAAACTAAAAAAGATTTTTATAACTTATATAGGTCCTATATACTGTATATATATTTGAAAGCAGATTAATTAATTATTTCTATCAGCTACACCAGACGGTTAGAAGGTTTTGCTAGTAAAACAGTAGAATTCTCTTACTCCAAACTCGAGAGATATAAAGAAACAATAAGAGAAAAATTTTGGTTTTGTTATTTTTATAATTTAATACAGGAAACTTTTATTAATATAAATATTTTTTGTATGAGTAGCATATTATCTTAAAATTTGGAACAATTCTGAGCAAATACAAAATATTAAATGCGATCGAGAATAATATTGCATAGCAAATATATTCGTAAAAGATAGAATAGAGTAGAAAAAAAGAAATTCAATTCATATCAAAAAATCTGAGCGAAATATGATTATTTATACTTCTAGAAACCGAGATCTCTGCAAATCTATAAAAATTGTAAGTAATCTCAGTTTATTTTTTTTAAATTCAAAAAGAATATATAAAAATTTTCATTACCAAAGATGATAAATATAAAATTATAAACTTGTTTTTTGAATCAAGTCACATGCTGTAATGTCAATTTTACTAAAAGACTACTGGATAGAGAATCTTGCAGTAAAACAGAAATCAATGATGTCTTAGTTTGTTACCGAGAGCAATACCTTCAGAAAATAAGTTTACTTTTTTTAGAATTTATATTTTATAATTTATTGGATTTGTAGAATGGAGAAACGATACAAAATTGCTCCAAGGAAATTTCTCTATTCCACTCAATTTACTCCACAAGAGAAACTGCATAAATCCATTCCCTAAAAGGAACTATCAAAGTTGGTTAAAAAAGAAGATAACAAACGTTTGAAAGTTTTTGTTGATTGAAGTAAAGAATGTAAAATTCAATCAATAAAGGTAATTGCCGTTAAAAGAATATCTTTATATTTATAAAGTACCACATAATGAATAAAAGTCTATTATTAACGTGTCCAGAATCGCTTAAAAACAACTTAACAAACAATAGAAAAATATTTTCATCTTACAAAAATCGTCCTTTAAATATTCTACTTTTCTATAGACTAATGTGAAAATTTTCTAAAATGAATACAAAAATAATATATTATTCAATTAAAATATGCATTTAAGTGAATAATAAATTAAGAAACTGCGAAATTATTCGCATGATTTACTTCATCAAAACATTGGAAACGTTTATGCGTGGATGAAAAATTTGTTTAGATACACTAAATTTTAATTATTAAAAGCGAACTTCCAAAAATAAAATAACATGAACTGAAATTTATTTTCGACTCGTGCAGAAAACTTTCGAAAGCACTTTTCGATCCAAGAGAAACAAGCACTTAAATGTTGTAAGTTCAGGGGCAGCACGGAATCATCAGGATTTATACATTACTTTCATATTCAGGTGTAGCCAGAATTTTAAAAAAATCAGGAATAGTTCGAATATTTATTTATTTTTTTTGCTTCAGACATAAAACTCGAATATTTAAAGAAGCAAACTAATATTCTTTACTACTAGATTTGTCAATATAAAAAGAAATCTATGATAGATATACAGTACTTTGTTTTTAGTGATCTCGGTTAGATCTTTAAAATATACTGCTGTAATAATGTAGACAGTAAGATAATGCGTAAAAAGTAACGTTAGCTATAAAGTTGATTTCTGTAATATAACTAAAAGAGGGCAAAATCTTTATTTGATAACAACGCCGATGTTTTTATGAGTATTATGTTGAAACCCGTAAAAGTTTCCCGAGTTACAGAAGAAAAATGAAAGTGACGAAGGCATCCTGTCTAACATAACACAAACATATTACAGTAGGGAATGGAAATTCTCCATCATGCATGGGGTCATAAGGGATCACGTCGGATGACACGTGACAGATGACGATGTAAGGTCAAGGGTGACAGCGGTGCAGTTCGCACGAAGCAACCCCCGCTGTTACGGTTGGTATTTCTTCTCCATAACAAATCGTTTGGGTATAGTAAAAAAGTCGTTTGTTTTGATTTCTTTTTTCAATTGGGAGTATCTTAGAAAAAGAGGCGACTTGAACCTAAGGTTAAAGATCACCCCAAGTGAAATCTGTACAGGTGGGTACAGTTTCTTGTGTAGAAAGTAATGATTTCGACGTAAATCGATAATTATACAATTATTCAGAAAAAATAAACAAGAAATTGCATAATTCTACAGAAAGGCGAATATTTTATTTCTGCTGGCAAGATCGATTATTTAATCATTTTAAAGAATTAGAATGTTATAGTTCCGGTTTTTCGCTGAAGGTGCCGCTATATACACACATACTTCCAATATTCTTCCTTTTCTAAATTCGTAAAATTTTAATTAAAAATTTATTCGAGTTGAATTAATGCATAAACATGGAAATAATAAAATTAATTCTATCATTCAAATCCTTTAGTCGTTTATCATACTTAAGAACTCGTCGAGTTCCTGCGAGGACACGACTTAAATAAATAAATACTAAATTATAACGCATGCGTATTAGACATCCACGAGCCAACACTTCAATTCATTAATGCGCCTGCGTCATTTCAAAATTTTAAATCTTCAAAAGTTTACGGAATATATAAATCAGTTGACATTTTGCATTCGTCTCAATTTATTAATACGACATATAGGTTAATACTCTCGAAAAAAATATGAAAATTCGAAATTATTCCATATTTTGTTAGAAATTAACACAGAGATACGTAATAATGGAAGTACCCTAGCGGTGAAAAGTTTAAAATAAGAAAAAGGAAAAAAATGAATAAAGGGTCGATAAGACAAAATAGAAAATTTGTTTAATTGTGCTTTTAAATTTAACGATGCAGCGGAGCTCTTAAGTCAACAAAGATGGAAAATTTGCAACTCACTCAGCTCGCCTGCAGCAACTGCAAATGTCAACAACTACTGTAGTTTATTACATTTACTGCCACCTAGGCTATTTGTCTGTTATGTCACCAACGCCGCTTGTGTAACTATAACAAATCGATACAAACCGACAATATATAATAGATAATTCTTTTAATGTATAACCGAAGAGAAATTCGTTTGCCTCCAGCATATTCGACACATTTAAAAAATAATAATAATATATAAATATAAAAAAAAAAAACCGAAGATATTTGCTTAGGCGACAAATAACGTCGATAACTTTAGTAAACTGTGTCGAATTTCCGGTATGAAGATATAAATAATATCCTATCTGGAAGTTATCTTCACCGCTAGATGATGGATTAGTTATCCCTAGGGTGATTTTTGAATCCGGGATATTTTCGGTGGTTGAGTAAAGATAGACATCCTTCCCGGCCATTTTTGATTTTAAAATTACAGTAAATAATCTATTTTGGCGAATTTTCTTTTCCGTAGTAAAGACGCGAGATTTTTTCCCCTCCTTCCGCTGTTGTTTGGAGAAACAGATAATATAATAATGGGGTAATAAGGAACAATAACGAATATTGCAATAAAAATATTTTCTGTTGTAATGGGAAGAAAATAAAACTGTTTTCGAGTAACTTACATATTCATAACTCGATATAAAGTTCTGTAAAATTTATATACGAACGATTTATTGTACGTACTTGCGACATTTAGAAAATCTATAAACGCGACGTTAATCGCTACGATAAATCGCAAATCGCTCTGATAGATTCCTCTATTAGCAATTTAAAGAAATGAGTCTCATGAATAAAACAAGGTTAAAGATTAGAAAATAACTTTTAAAAATCGTTTTGTTTCGTCATTGACTTTAAAATTTTATGGAAAGAACGGAAATTCATTGTATTTTTATATTTTATTCTGTTCTTTTTTGTTATTTTATATATCTATATATTTCTATTAGTTGTTAACGAGTAAATAATTTTAGTCGTCGCATCTATAAATAAAAAAGATATTCTTCTGGTTTGGAGTTCAGATAATATACATTCCTAACAATTAAAAAGTATTAAAAAACTGTTTTTTTTTTCTTTCTCGGATGTTTAAATGTTGAATAAAACCCCTCCTAGCAGTTGTTAAATGAGCGTAGGGACACGAAAATGGCGATAAGGCGTTACAAACCCAGGTGTCATTTCTGGCATCTGGATATCGCAGGTGGCTGAACTACATTGTTAAACTGACACTAAATTGTTTGTAGATTTTTGTTACGCGTTTTATTCCTGTAGCAGCAGTTCTGGGGCGAAAAGTTCTGTTTTGACTACATCACTAGCGTGAGAGTCGCTAAACAGCAAAAAATTGAATAATAATAGTATAAGATACGCAAGTTTTTTTAACTTTTCAGGGATTTATTGTTCTATTTAAAGCAGGGTTTTGAATAGATTTCAATGTAAAAAATATGGCGACGAAACAGTATTAAAATTGATTGTTTCCAACGTTATCGGAATATTTTTTAACACCATTTAACAGTGAGTTAAGTTTAACTGTAGTCGATAAAATGTTAGTTAAATAGGAAAAAACATAAACAGTTCGAGATATACTGTAAAAGGATGTTCTTGTAATTGCTTTAAACGAAATTCATTTATCAATTAGAAAAGTATCGAGCTTGCTGTCAATTGCTTTCAACTAGCAAAACTATTCTCTTGGAAATGAAATTTTCAACTTCAATTCCATCGAGAGTGTGTTGAGCACGGAGCCCAGTTTATTTCGATAAAGAATGGAAAGTCGTTCACTTCAATTCAGACTCTTTTGAAAACTCGGAAAGTGGTCGAGAGTAGCTGGATCGATCCACTTTGATCTATGAATAGAACCGATACCTCTCTAAACTTGTTAAAACGATCCAACAGCTGTCAATTCTTGATTCTGTTGGTGAAAGCTAACCTATTTTTATAGATATAATCCCTAGGATATTTATACCTATTTATATACACTACTACAGCGTTGTATAAGTTGCTTGCTTGCCGTAAAGTAGATCTTCCCGTATATCTGATCGTTACAAGCTAAAGGAAGAGATATACTCGCAACGTAGACTATTTTTTACTAGCATTTTTTTAGACGATGCGATACGGGAGATAGAAAATGCATCAGTGAATTTTATTAAATAACTCGAGAAGATCATCTTTTTCGTTCTTTCCTTTTCTGTTACGTCAAAGTCAATACAAACTCAAGATAAATCAAATAAAAATCGCGACTTGTCGAAACAGTAATAGCAATATAGGATTCGCATATATTTACGTATATATATATATTCTTTAGGTCTACATAACCATATCACGACGAAATACACATTGGTGAATTTCATTAAACAAGCGGAAACCATCTTTTATTATTTTTCTTCTTTTCATTTGTAGAGTCGATCTGTCAGGTCATTATGAACAATATAAAGCTTTGATATATGAAGTTGATTTGTCATCCGGATTAAGGAATTCCACGGAATTCTATTGACCGACTTCAATCGTCGCTTTTAAAATTTTATTTAATCATCAAAGACGCATTTTAATTTTAAATTTTATTGCAAAAATTAAGGAAAATATATATATATACTGAATGCTAATTTATCGAAATTATCGTATCGTCTAAACTGAAACTGAGAAAACGAAAGGGGTTAGATTTAGAAGAAAAAGAATATTTTTTGATGACTTTTCGAATGAAAACAATTGATAAATAAAATAATAAATATATCAATATTTCAAGAATAAAAATTGCAAAAAAGTCTATTTTTTATATCTATTTTTTTTTTTTTCGGACTTTTCTCGCTTCATCCGTCGTAAATTGTATTGAGTTTACAAGAACATGTTTTTTATTTCCACTTTCAATCGAATAGCTAAATCCGAGCACACAAAAATCGACTGAAAAATAACTTTTCTATTACTTTACAACAGACTTTTGACATGAAATACGATGTGATTTCTTTCAGATATGAATGGATTTGATGATTTGTTCTGACAATTGCATCGACTGATTCTATTATAAACCTAATTTCTTTTCAAATAAATATTATTAAATAGATCAATTATTAAATTTATTTTTCCGTATAAAGCTGGAATAAACTCTCTTAGAATTTTATAGCATTGCACAAAGTTATTACCAGTTTGTCTTATTGCATTTGTTACGGTATCCGAACGTAGAGATTTATATAAATTTTTTCCTACTCTATATATATTTTTTAAAGCGGAAATTTCGTAAAAATTGAATATTTATAAGTTACCTATCGATTTCCTTACTTTATTTGCATAAATTTGATCGCGGATTGATCGTTGCGTCAATGTTTACGATCGCAGATTTATAGTGAAAACATTTTTTTAAATAACGCCAATCGATTGAGAAAATATATATATATATAAGTGTTATCTTGAGAGTAATACAGTTGCAGGTAGAGTTAAATGTTTCAGATTCTCCCCAGAGGCAGTACGACTGTCTTTCTTCTTAGTGAAGAGCTGGTGGACTTACGCTTTTCCATCGATTACCTGAACTACCCTTCTTCCCACGGTCCCAACTAATCGATTATAACAGTCGAGTCAAACTTTCGAACTGTGAATTAGTTACTCTGCATCGACAATCGTTTCGTATTCTGAATGGTTAAAATCTATTTTAATGCCTATATATGTCACTATTCCCTACTCAGAATTTAAAAAAAATATATATATATATATACATCCAGAGAGATTTATAGGCATAACAACGGAAGTAGATGTATTTCGGTAGAGTAAATAATTTATTTTTTATTTGCATTAACGTCTTCAGATGTTCAAATCTCATAATCAGAACTGCAGAATGTAATGTCAAATAATGGGAACTAAAAATGCATTTTAGCAATTTCCGTTAAATGCAAAAGATATTTAGGGTCTTTTGTGGTTCTCTCAAGTGCCTATTCTTCAGCAGAATGCAATATTGAATAGGGGATGAGTCAGAGGAAGGTTGGTTTTGCTTTGATTCTCTAATATAGAATTCTGGTCAAACATATCAAAGATCGTGGAGATAGAATTACAAGCCAGGATCTTCGTTCTCTAAGTAATATGCATCAACTGAGAGTTAATGCTTTTTATACTTGGCTATAAATTTTTAAAGGAGTGATGTTTGCAAATACTAGCTACATATATGTTTACCGTTTAAAAATAGTTTACGCTTTGGAAACGGAAAAAAGACAGCGATAAGAGACGTTATTCTTCAAAAGTTAGCCAAACAAAAGACAACTTAACTAAGGGGGAACGTTTAAAGCGACAGAAAGGAAAATAACTGCAGGCGACTCACTTCTCCGCCCATAAGGAAACGGGACAGGAGACAATAACTGAAAAGGGGACTTGAGGTGACAGGAAGAACCCCTGACACGCAGGGGAGGGGATAATGCACGTCCATATAACGGACTGTTCCTATCTGCAACTGGCCATTAGCGGTGACGAGCGAATGACATCTGAAGTACAAGCAAAGCAGAAAAATCCGGAACAGCTGATCCTTAGGCAGACTCCATTCTCTTTTCAGAGTTGAAAATCTCGTTTATACGAGCCAAATCCCGTTTGTAAGCCAGACTTGTTGTCGATAGGATCGAACAAAGATGACTTTTTCTATTACCGAGAAGCCAAACAGTGTATATACAGTTTTCGATAAAAAATAAAAATATATAGCATTTCTTTCCTATGAAATAAATATCAGTTTTTATTTTCTGACAGAAAAATACCATAACTCCCCCTTTAGAAAAAAAAGAGGAAGATATCGTGTAAGCTGCGTATTATTAAGTTTATCGAGTGAATATTTTCCTCTTTTGAAGTTATTTAAATATAAAACCGATTTTAAAATATGAGGGCTCCAGGTGCTGTTATAGAAGACTATTACAACCAATCTACTATTGAAAGAAAAATCATTTTTTTAAATGGATATTTAGAATATTTTTCTGAATCGTTTGCGAATAATCTTAAACATAAACGACCAAATTGAATTTAAATTACGATTATCTCTTTATGCAATTATTAAAACATTTGCATTTTCAAGAAGTGGGGAAAAATTGCAGCTAATAAAAAAAAGTCATTTTTCTCCTTTATTTTTAGTAAATTACTCCGGGAAAATGGTGAAAAGGAGAAGAATATAAATATAAAAGATTAAAAATATAATAATATGTAATTTAAATTTAGTTGCAAATGTAATATTTTCAGTTTAAGTGAGAAAAACCAAAGCGATAATAACATTATTACACGGCCACTCAGTTTTGAAACCGTTCAAACAAAAGTATAGCAAGCCTTAATTACGTGCTGATGGACGTACGAAGTGTGACAAGTTAATTGCAGGAAATGGGAAACACTTTAAACCTCTAATATAATTTATTCTCAGTTGAAGGATAGTGAGGATAGTCTTCAAATCTAATAACGATGTGACCCTGGTTTGAAATATACCGACACAGTCACAGCTGTTGTTGCTGCTGCTTGGAGCGTGAAGTGTTGCATTGGCTTTTGAACTTTCTGAATGAAATATTCCAGTTTACTAGTTGGAATTCGCTTTATATGAACGAAACTAAATCGCTAGAAAGTAACGAAAAAAAAATAATAAAATAAATATGAAGATGGCAGATGTTCGAGAAAAAAAGAAGTAAAGATTCTAAAAATGAATCTTAGCGTGAAATACGAAAAAAAGTTAGAAAGGAAAATTGAATCTTAAGGAAAAATATAATGAATCACAGATAAAATCGGAGAAGAGAATAAAATCGCAGAAAAAAAAATAAAAATTAGAAAACGAGAATCCAATCATAGAAAAAGTCAGAGAAAGAGAGCAACTCTGAAAGAGTCTGGATTATAAACAGGGAAACAAAGAGAAAGAGAGTTGACTCAACTGAAAAGATCTGAGAAAGAGAATCGAGACATATAGAAGCATCAGGAAAAGACAAAAAAAAGTAACAGCGAATAATTGAAAACGTAAAAAAAGAAGACAGAATTCGATTGTATAAAATAATTTAGAAATGTGCTGAAAGGATTTGAAGTAAGAAATTTAAAACAAATCAGTTAAACAAAAGAAATGTAAATTTAATTTTATTGCTATATGAATTAATGATCTTGATAAAAACTTAATTAATCTTTCCAGTTGTTAAATAAATTCTGAACAAATCTAAATTCAATTTATAACTGTTTGGTATGTTTAAAATTAAATCTATTAAAATAAAAACATTTTTTTCCCGTTTTAAATAAAGAAATAAACGGAATTGCTTTTAGATATTATATAAATTTAAATTCAGTTCCCCAAAACAGACACTCGAAACGATTTCATAACATTAAAAAAAGGATGGTCAGTGGAGCCTGCAACAGAGAATACAAAATACGTTCACACTCGGTAATATCCTAAAAGTAGGCCTATATCTTTTAGAAGAGTATATATCTTTTCTAGGATTTTGCATTCTCTTTTGTTTATAGCAGGAATGCTTCAGTGAGTATGAATTCCTATGATTCTTTTCTGTCTACAGGAGAGAAAGTAAATACGGGTTGAGTCCAAATACACTGTATCACAAATAGGAATTTTTCGTGTCGATTTTTTTTATTTCATTTTATCACAGTCCAATTTTTTTCTCCTCTTCTTATTTTCTGGAAGAAAAAAAAATCAAAATTAAATTTTAATACTTTAAAACATTCTTAAAAATATATTTTAAAGTAGATATAATGGAATATTGCATTCAAGAAGGTAAAAGTTGCGTTTTTTCGTGTGTTGTTAACAATTATTGACAGTTGTTTTAACTTTTCAATTGGAAACTTTCTGAAGTAATAAATAACTTAAACATCACGGCAAAAATATAGCATAACATAAATATTTTTTCCTATAACATTAATGGATATTGTTGAATAGCTTGTACATAAAATTTAAGTTTTGATGAAAGATCTTGCCAGATGGATGAACTATTATGAGACATTCAGCATGGTTTAACTGTTTTACGATCATTAATGCCGCATAAAATAGGATTTCTATGCAAAGATAATCGAGCTTTGGGATCATTGCGAATGAGCTCCATAACAAAAACTGGAAAGGTAATAAGTGTTGCGATTATATGTCATCTAAAATTAGTTGATAAATTATAATCGTCCTTTCTAGCTTCATTATTAAATGTAAAATTCGAAATTTGATCGCATATTCTGCAACCAATTTGACGGAAGCTGAGATTTAGGTTTGCAATTAATTCTTTTTTTCTGTTGAAAAGTATTGTCTAATTTTTTAATTTAACTGTAGAAATTTCGAAAATAATAACAAAAGCTTTAGAACAAGAACAGCGTGCTTAATTGTAGTTGTTTTTAATATTTGGAAGAAAACTTTAATCCAGAATCAGGAGGGGACTTTCTGACTGCATTAATCCTCTTTCAGAATCACTGAAAGTACAGTACAAAGTCAGTCGTTACCCAAACACAAATGCGAATGCCCGAGGGCACAATTTTTGTGGCTTGTTTTCGATACGAAATTTAATCAATGAATTTTCATTTCCTCAAAACCGACAAATACTAAACATGATGAGATTTTAGATGGAGTAATTTGTTTCCATTTTGTTTCTCTATAAAATACACACAGACAGACACGGAAATCTCAATAAAATGGCCACAGGAAATCATTCGATATTCCATTACTCGCAGCACCAATGCCATTACAAATTCTTCTCATTATGATGCCATTCGTCGTACACAAGCTATGGAATGCACCAGGTCAGAAGCGTGAATAGAAATCAACTGAATACATACAATGCAGTAATGAGGCGCTCTCTGAAGACACAGGAATACTTTGTGCTTATTCTATCCTCGAAAACAAGAATGGCGAATCTCTTCTGCTAGAAAAGTCGTTTTTAAATTTTTAACTTACCGAAATTATTAAAAGGCTGTTGTAGAATTTTAAACGCGAAATTAATGTTCCTTCTCAAAATAAATCTCGCAATTCTAAATCGAGACATGATCTTAAACACATTGTTCAGTTGTTCTGAACTCCCACCGCTTACTTTTCTTATTACGGAATTATTATCGTTCAAAAAAAAAGAAAAAAATATATTTTCTATATTATTTTTTTCTTATTTTTTGATAAAAACTTAGAAAGATGGTCTAAAGTTTCCATTCTAGGGATAAAACCGTATACAGTTATTTTCAACGAAATACGAGAACATAAAAGTTTTAACCTCTGAACTTTATAAATTTTACGAGGGAATGTATGTATAATTAGCGATACTTGAACGGTTTGGTTAAATGTAAACAGAGATTAAATTATGAAATTGCAACAAATAAATTAAATTTTAAACTCCAACATAAAATTATCATATTGATAAATTTGAGGAATAATAAGAGATTTATATCCAATTTAACTCCTATTAGCTATCATTTGTTTTAATTTTATAATTTTAGAAGATTGCGATTAACATCAACTTTAATGCACTTCCCCCCATTAAATTTTAGATAGGTTATAGAAGCAAACGTATATAACTAATTGATGTGGTAAAGCCTTTCAATCAACACGAAGAGAGAAATACTTAGACTTAATTATCATACAGATTATATAGAAACTGGAAATGAGACTGAAAAGTGTTTGCTTGTGATAAATGCCATCATCTATATTTGTTTGTTTTCCAGTTAGCGAGATGGACAAACGTGGAAGAGATTCTAGAAAAGAGATTAAGAAGATTAAAATGCGTTAATCTTGAAGACTTATATTTCTAATTTACTTGATAATTACTCTTATTGAAGTTTTAGTTAAGTAATTTGATTGGAAAAATTGTAACAAAATTTCTAGTAAGTTTTATTTTCCTGATTAAGAAGTTAATCCTCGCTTAGAAAGGAAATTTGAATTTTTAAAATGGGAAATAAAGAAATTCTTTTTTCTATATATATATATATTTTTTTTAATATTCTAATTAGGAGAACTTCGTCGTATTGGTAGCCTACTTGTTTAACTCCTATAGAGACTGGTTTGTTACTAATGGTCCTTCTATTTTCGTATATAGAAGGAAACTGTCGAGGTCGCAGGAAACTTTACAGGTACCAGTATCATATATAATAAAATTAAATTTATTAATATATATATATATTAAGAAATTTAATTATCAGAAATCATCTAAAATTAATTTAAATTAATTTCACCCATAAAACACTTATAGTGCAGATGTACCATAAGTAATTTTTGAATGCGTATTGCTCGAGTTTTATATTCTATATATAATTTTTCTTCTTATAGAATTTCGATATAAATTATTTCAAACTGTTATATCGAATACAGTAAATAAAAATAGCTGTAAGTCAAAAAATTTTACATGATTTTTATTGTTTTTAAGTTAAACATTAGTCCAAAAAAATTCGTTTTAAACTGTAATAGTTAGATCGATATACAGGAAAAAATATTCTACGGAAGTACTCGTATAACAAACAAAACCACAGTTTTAATTATTGCACAGGCTACATAAAAATTAACATAATATTTTTATAACCAGTGAATATTACACGCATTAAAACCAACATAAATAAAGTTATAAAACTTGAAAGTTTTCGATAGAATCTCCTTTAAACCCTTTAATGATAGATGAATTTATATATGCGATAAAAGCAAATTTTTTTTTTGTTTTAATCACTATTACCAGCACAATCAGCCATATCAAATGCCATGTTTTGGCCATTAACCGTTCTTTCGTATCGTAGACATTAATGATAAACCTAAATAATCACTACAGCCTCCTATTTGCTTGCTTACTTATCATCGAGCATTTCCCGTTACTAGTTTGGCAGTAAGAAAATTAATCCTCATATCAATACTTCATCCTTTCCCATATGTTTTTATTTAAGAAGATTTCTTTCTCTTCAAATAAGCTTACATCCAGAATTTTTTTTATTTAAACTCGGCGATATATTATCTCTTAATCATCTATTTTGTTTATGAAATACTAGTCGGTTCACCCGTTCTCGCACGGGTTATAATTATGTATTAGTTAAAAAAAAAGGAAGAAGAAATGAAACCAATTCACACACCGCACGCATTTGCAGTTAGCGGGTCATTCCTACTCTTTAATCCATAACAGTAATAAATAATTCCTATTTAAACGAAAATTTCGCCCATAATGTCGAATCTGTCGCAGAATAATTAGTTACATAAATATACATTTTTACAGTCTCTATGAACTGATTATTCAACTTTGTTTTCCATAACTTTCCTCTGCTACAAAACCCATTAAATTATGGTAATTCCTTAGAGTTTGCACAACAGAAATGTAGTTTATTAACTCTTTTAACCACCATATCCTATTTTTTTTAATCATGAAGTGTAACTTCTAGATATTACACAGTATATGAACTGTAACACGACTCCTAATTTTTTCTGCCGCACCCATGCCCTATTACTACATAATGAAGTGATATAACAACTTTAAAATGCGACCATGATAGTCACTTTGCTCACGATAAAAAAATACCATTAAAATCTCACATTAATTCAATTTTTGTATATTTTATTGTTACTGCATTTATGGAATCACACAATTTTGGTAAAGCCAAACTTTCATGTTTATTCTAGTTTTCTTTTCTGATATTCTGTTTTGATTACATATATATAGACGGACTGAAAGACCACACCCTTCAGATCTATCATCACTCAGAAATCAATCAGATAAATGTCCTAAGAACTCCAAAAAAATCCCTTTCATTCAACCTGATTATTTTAGGATTCTATTAAGTCGGTAACCATAAGTCAATGCTAACGATATATCAGTATCTAATATTACGGTTTTCTGGATTTGACCCTATGAGAACCCATCAAATCTTGGCAAAACACCAGAAATCAATCAATCTCTCGTACTTTCGTGGCAGTGAAGATAAAAAAAAAGAATACTAATCGAATTCTCAGATCGACACGTTTCTAAATCTACAAGTACAATATATATCACAACTTTAAATGCATGAATTATTTTGATACGAAATCTTATTTGTAAAGACAGAACAACTCACTCTCGAAATTAATTAGTCATATGCATTCAATTAAACTTTGCTGAAGAGATATGGCAGCGTATTCATGTTAAACATTGCTTCTGGGCATAATGCTGTATACACAAAATGTCTAATTAATTACTCTCCAATCTTATAAATAATTAAAATGTATAGGAACTAATCTGTAAATTGTGCTGAAGAGATATGGCAGCGTATTCATGTTAAACATTGCTTCTGAGCATAATGCTGTATACACAAAATGCCTAATTAATTACTCTCCAATCTTATAAATAATTAAAATGTATAGGAACTAATCTGTAAATGTATTTACATTCGATAGAAATGTCACGTACTGTATACGTAATTTAATAAAATTCTTAATTCAAATCTTGTTTTTAATGCAAGTGAAATTAAATTCTGGTAGTACATGACCATTTCCTTGATGAAATTCAATTAAAATACGAAAATATTTATAAATTTAAAATCTATGTTATTCCCAAGTTTAGATATTAGCAGGAGAATAACAAAATATATTAGAGATAAAGCAAGTAAAAAGAGAACACGAGTAAAATCAATAAAGGCTCTATTTACACAACAATGGAAATTATCTATAGATCCTATTTACTGCTAAATATAAATAACCTCTAAACAATGTTTGGGCCTCCTAATGACCCCTAAAAATAGGAGCCCAATAAATTACCCCCAAAAAAACTAAAGCCAGCATTCTCTAATCTTCCCGCAAAACAGTATAAATACAATACATTTTCGACGTTTTTTTAAGGAACCGAAATTTAAATTCTTTGTTTTCTTCGATCAGTTTTCTCTAAGCAGATTCCTATCAAATAATTGCTTCTAATCAAATTCTGTCTCAAGTTTATATACACTTCTGATTAAACTGCAAAGTCGCGAATTAATTAAATGATAAACAACTTATCAAAATCTCGATACCGTTAATAGATTCGGTTACTTAAATGATTACTTCAAAATTTAAAATAATAATAAATATATAGCGTATCTGTATTGATTTACATATCAAAAATCATCTAAAATTAATTTAAATTAATTTCCACAAACAAAACACTTATAGTGCAGATGTGCCATAAGTAATTTTTGAAAGCGTGTTGCTCGAGTTTTATATTCTCTAGAGAAACTTTACCCAGATATTTATGGGGACAATATTGTGCTAATAGAGAGTAAAATTAGCTGCCTCTGACTTATTTTTAAAAAACGAGCGAGAGAAGAAAAAAAACGTAATTTATTTTGAATATCTAAACTGGCAATAAAGCCTTCCATAATTTAAACGGAACTAATATCCCGAGGTTTTTAAACATTAATCATCCGAAGCATTTTTGCTTGCAGAAGCAGAAGAGAAATATAGTTGTCGCTTCTTTCATAGAAGTCAGTTGGTTCCCGCTCAGGATTTTTTTTGTATATCCAGACAACGTATTATTTGTCAAGATCATATTTCAAATAACACGTGTTTATATTATTTACAAATTAACATGAACGGTTGCTGCATCAAATTAGAATAGAAGAACTTTCAAATTAAGTGATTTTTCTTTCGAAAGCATCGTGCTATTTTTGTAGAATGGCCCAAAAACGATTTTTATGCATTTAGTTACTTTAAACACGTTTCGAGACAGTTTCTAAAGTGCAAAAAGCATTTAATATACATTAATCATAAAAAAATGCTTTTATTCGATGTGTAATGCTTTAGATTGCTGTAGCACAATTTGCTTTAGATTGCTGTAGCACAACTGTAGCACAATTTATTTTCTTTAATTTTGTAAACTTTTAAACGTAATAAATTATACTGCGACGAAATAAATCCGTTATTTTCTTTAATTTTGTAAACTTTTAAACGTAATAAATTATACTGCGACGAAATAAATTGTGCTACAGTTGCTTTAAAGTGATTTATTTTCTACTAACTTTTTGCTGATACGATGCATTAATCTATACCGTCTTTATACATTTTATAAACAATCAACAAATTTTTATATTTATATAAATATAAATCCCTGACAAGTAGAATCTCACATCAAAAATTTTGTTGACGGAGGGATCAATTTTACGGAAGTTAACCGAAATTTAAAAAAAGTACTAATTTTAATGCATTCTTCTTTTTAGACGGCTTTCAATAAGTTAAACGATATTCAAAATAATAAAAAAAAAATAGAAAAAGTTTATATGGATATCATTTAATTACTTTTTTTAAGTTATTCTTATTATTCGAATCAGTTTTTCCATTTTTTTCTTCCTCTCCATTTTTGCCTTTTGCTAATTAACTGCTCTCTAATTTGTAACGCTAGAAATCATTTTCAACAATCAATATCTAAAATATAAAATCCAGAAATTGACTCAAGTAGATATTCACGAAATTTCTGTAAGTATATTAATCATCTAAAATTAATTTAAATTAGTTTCGACGCACAAAACACTTATAGTGCAGTTGTGCCATAAGTAATTTTTGATACCGTGTTGCTCGAGTTTTATAAAAATAAAAAATATTTTTATTTTTTATAAAATAATATATAGTTTCAGAAGAAGAAAACGTAAAGTCGAAAAAACATTCGACATATCGTTAACTGCATACAATTTAGTTGCAGAAGAAGAAAGAAAGAAAGAAAAAACTTTGCTAACGGTACAAAAGAAATTGAAACCAGGTGTTGTTCGTTTTTCTTTCAAAATGACAACTTTAGCTACTTCTAAACAAAAGATCAGACTGTTAGACGAACATGTTACATAGAGGTCAGATCAAAAATAGACTTCTCTGGACTATTAACAATGACAGAAATGACAAGAAATTACGATTTACAAATAATGATTTTTTCGATAAGAAATCTTTTACAAAGAATACTGCGATCGACCGGATTAAATTTGATTGATAGAAACAGAAAAATTAAAAATTTTGAATAGGGTATATCATTAGTAATTTTTAACTGCAAGCAGTTGCCTCATTATTTTAGTAAAAAAAAAACAAAAAACGTATGAAAACAAAGTCTATAATCAACTTTTTTTTTGAGAAAGTCATTAAAACGGAATTTTTATAAAGGAATCAATATTAGATGATAAACAAAATTTGTTTTGTTAGTTAATTTTTATAAAGAAAAATAATCAAGTAATAAATAACGAAAGTAACTTTATTATCGTCTTATATTCGGAAAAAAATCTGTTGTATCTATGTAATTTTGCATAATCAAGAAAAGTAAATACTTAAAAATATTTTAAAACTGATTTTTTTTTTAAATATCAGTAATTTAAAAAAGTTTTATACTCAGTTTTACTTACCAAATATGCATTTGGAGTATCGATACAAATGCATCGTTTTTTATATTAACGATAACTGAGAACAGGCTAAAAAAATTGGTTTAAAAAAAAGAAATTATGTGGGACGATTCAGCAAAACAAAATGGCAGGAAAATTTTTTCTATCCATTTGTCAAAATAGAAAATTTTTGAAATTTACTTATTACACAGTCTAAAGATCCAGTTGCCGGTATGCCAAATGTTATCGCAGTTTTTCTCATGCCAAGTTTCATTGCCAAGATATGAAGATACGTTACAGACCTTAATTGTGGACTAAAAAAAGAGCACCATTTCTCTCTCTCTCTTTTTCATAATTGCATTCTTTAAATTCGATTATTTACACTAAAAGAACAATAAATTAATAACTTGTATATATATATATATAAAGTCAAAATTCATCTGAAACGTTGGTTAAATGATTAAAAAAGAATAAAGAAAGAAAGGATTGCAAAATTTTGCAATGAAAATTATTAAAATATACTTTTACAGTTTCATTTTTTCTGATAAAACTCTGACGTGGTTATAATTAATTTGTTATTAATACTATAGCTATGCAGTCTGCATTGTATTCATCACGATATAAAGTATTAATTTTTTTTTATTCGTAAGTTACTTTTGAAGGTCAAACTTTGCAAAGGTTAAGTGTTTGATATCTCTAGAATCTTCTCGAATAATGGTTTCCGCGAAACTGTATACATATTACGCGAAATACTCATTAATTTACACGTAAGTCCGAAAATTCCATACACTGATGCACTCTCAACAAAGTTTGAATTATTTTGCTTGTGGCGACATCTGTTAACATACTGCTTAGTCTTTATAGTTTTTATAAACTAATTAATCAAATAAATAATAAGAAAGATCAAGTGTTTACAGCGTCAAACCGCTAGAGACAATGTTCTATTGGATAGACAGCAGTGCACACAGCTATCAATCATCACAAAATTTACTGTAAGCATTTAAGATCTGAACTAATCCAGATTAAATATCTTGACAGGACTGAGCACAGATATCCGCACTTCGGTTATATCTGGAAGATATACGCTCCAAGTTTTCGAGTGTTAAACTTAGATCGTTAATGTTTAATTAGGAGAGAGAGAGTAAATGCTTCAAGCATATATATAGAAAGTTTAATGCCTTATTTATGAAGTATTTATGCTAGCATACGCATCAAAACTATCTTCTTCCATAACCATGCCATTTATATTGCTAAAAACCATTAAGATAACGGAAATAATTTGTTAATAACGCTCCTGTTGAAGTTTTACTCGCCTTTTATTGTGAATTATGCCACTCAAAATATGAGTACAGTCTCCTTTTTTCGTTAAGATAAAAAGCATTATTAAGGATGAGTGAGAAATAAATTTAATTGCGAAATTTCTGATTTGTTACCATAGCACTCTTCATGTTTTTTTTTTTTTTTTTTAATTAAAGAAACATTAAAAGTTTCTTTTGATTCTGTTATAAAATTGTTTTTTTTTTTTTTTTTCTAAATTAAAGAAACATTAAAAGTTTCTTTTGATTCTGTTATAAAATTGCCATACTCGTTTCGATTAGTGAGGCAATTTGATATATCGAGTAATAATGAAATGATTCTCTGTTGGTACTAATTCACGTATGAGTTATAGCAAAGAATGAATACGTTGTACCAGATGTATATAGTGTACGTGGTAAAGCCTGGAAGAGGAGAAATTACGTGGGAGGATGAGGTGAGTATCCTGAGGATAATCGATATAGGCAAGTCCAGACGCTTGTCAACTAGAAGGGTTATAAGTTCTCTCTATCTCTCTCTCTCTCTGTGTGTGTCGCATTTACATCGCCATATGTCATTGTACTAAGATGGATCTTAGCAATTGTGGACATTGGCAGATGCATCCGCCGTTTTTCGTTTATCACGGGTGCATTTTGTCTTCTTTTTCTTTCTTAATTTTTTTTTTTACTTCCTGATTTATGAAGTGACACAAACCATGAAGATGGCAATAGTCTCTAAGCGTAAGAAAAACATTTTATGCTCTGCAATTGCTTTTTTATTACTTTCGCAGTTTCATGTGCGATAGATTTAACACGTTATACCATTCTTTTAACATGCGGTTCGAGATATATCAAGTTTATTAGCATGTTAAAGCCTTCTAAATACGTCTTAATGTTAGGATTTTGAATTTGTTGCATAAACTGCATCTTTGAAAAATGATTTTATGCGAAATAACAGGAAGATTTACATTATTAGACAAGTAAATTTACATTAAAATGCTGAATCTTATCTAGTTTAATGCGCTTCATGCGATTGATAAAAGCCAAAAATTAGAAGGAAAAAAAAATTCCTAGATACATCAGCTGTATTATATTTATGCAAACAATATAATAATTATATAAGTAAGTGAGAATTAAAGAAAATTTCTACTTGAATAACACGCAAACACTTCAAAACATAAAAGATTAAAAATATACAAACCAAGAGTCTGCATGTTATTAATCTTTGTTTGTTTGCTCCTTAATTCTTCAAAATGTTATAAAAAATTAATGCTAGATAAATTATATAAATTTACGCTATCGTATGATGATAAATAAAATGAATATCGTATAAAAATCTTATGAGAAAAAGGAAGTAAATGGAAAAACTTTTCATCCGTTACAAATGTCTTTCGAGACAGTTAAAGGCTCTTTATTTTTATCGAAATGATTTGAAAAATTGTTTCCATTCTGAAAGATCATCAGCTTTCGCCGTTACTTATTTTTATTTATTTATTTATTTTTTTGTATATCGATAATGTACTTCAAGAAAATATCGCTATAAGTTGAATTCGATATAACCGAAAGGATTTCTATATAGTGGATCGGGGGAAGTCGGCATACTTAAGCTTTTTGACCCTAAAACTCATATTAAATTTGAATATTTTCCTTTCATATTTTTTGTACTTAAACTTACAAGTGTTATCCATATATGACTCCATCAAAATCTTTGATATAGCAATCGGGTAATTTTTTATAATTTTTTTAAAAAAAGTTACAATTAGTCATCTTACCCCGAATATTCCGGGTAAGATGGCCACTGAGTTTTTGGATGATATTGACTTTAATAAATAGCAAAAATGAACTCTTTATTCATCCAATAAATCTCTCATTCATATACCATGTATATTTAACACCATAAATTCTATAATATTAGTAGAATTAAATAAAATCAGATATTTAAGTATGGTATATTCTCGCGTATAAATTGAAAATTTTCCCTAAAAAAGGTTTGAAATAGGAGGCTTGTTTATACATGATGCAATCAGAAATTAGAAAAGAATTTTTTATTTTCTGACTGCACCGTGTATAAACATAATATAATATTTCGATCGTAGTTTTTGCCGCGTTCCCCTCGCGCCTTCGTATCAGCAACGCAAACAAAAATATTTATTCCTAACAAAGAGTATTGTTGAACTTTTTTATTAAATTTGTTATTGTTATTCTATTTGTTAACTTTTTTATTATATTTGTTTCGAAAATAACGAATTTTTAATATTTCTTCGATAATTTATGCAAAAACAAAAACTTCTATAAAATCTATAATAGAGAAACGCGATTGGACGCGACGCGACACTATAGCGCGTTGCTCTCCATCTCTAGTGAATTAAGGGCCAAAGATCAAAAGTTAATGAGATATGGAGGCTAAAAGATTCACTGGCGTCACTGCTGTTCGTTGCTTATAAACGGTGCGTGCAGTTTGACGCAGTACCTCGCCTCGCTGCAATGTGCGGCGCGAAGCGTCTCGTTCCCATGCTCTGCTACCTATGCCACCCAAACGGCTGTATATCTCGTTAACCTTTGATCCCTACTTCACTAAGGATATATAATTAGTATTAAACATATAATGAATTAATTACTGTATGGGCCCATGCTATGTTTTTCATCATCGTTCTTCTGTAATCGCCTTTTCAATGTGCTGTAAGGAATCTCATATATCTGCGAAGTTCTGAAGCAATTCATACCTCCCGTTTTTATATGCTCAATTGCAAGTTTCAAAAACTCTTCGGACCAAAGATCTCTGCTAGAGGTTCTAACGTATGTTCTTGTCATTGATTCTAGGAAAATAAATCATTAATACAAAAATTTAGATTCGGCATCTAATCCCGAAGCAAATATTGTCATTTTTCCCGTTGATCAGGGTAAGATTCAACTTTTAATCACGCGACTTAATATGGCTAAATTGGAATGATGTCAAAAGCAAAGTATTCTTTAAAGTATTTACTACACGTTAAATATACCAAATTCCACTATTCTAATATCATTGCGATCATTAATGTTACTTTAAAAACCGACTGTGCAATTTTTGGATGAAAATTTCAACACTTACCAGGAATTTTTTGCTTTTCAATGCAACTAATTGTTCGTCTGATAGTGGCCATCTTTTATATTATTGGTGTGTTTATAGAAGGTTATTATAAACTACTTTCGGTCGCCACCTGTTGAAATATTAACGAACTAGAGAAAAATATGCATCTCGCCCCGATAACCATCTTCCTTCGATCCACTCTAATTAAACAATGAGCACATTGTATATCACGAATTTTATTTATATATTACAGCAAAAAATATCCCAAAAATGCGTTTATAAGCTCTATATTATATATTTTCCTTTCCTTATACAACCGCACTTCTAGTTACGAATAAAATTTGTTCGTAAATCGGGTTGCTCGTAACTCAAATATTGCTGTTATTTGGCTCCTAAAGTACCGAAATAACTTTATATACTATATATTTTGCAATTGTACCAATTAAATTGTCTTATTTCACAGATTTTAATGAAAAGTTTCGAATATAAAGCGATGAATTTTTGATGTAATCGCCGCCATCTTGAAATACTGCCATATTATGTTAAATAATTGTGCAATTTTGCATTATATTGGTTGCTAGAAAAATTTTCTAGCATATTACCTAAAATTTTTGAAATTTCATGTTCGTAAGTTTCCAAGATAAAATTCATCAAATATGCTATTTTGCAGCTTATAAAATTCATATATATCTTATTAAAATATTTGTTATTATTCATTGTTAATACTAAATTATATACACAAGATTAAGTGCATAGCTGAAATTAATATATGATGATATACAGTACAAACAAATCAGATTTTTGAGATCAGTAAAAATAAAAATAACCTGCAGGATTAGCCATTCCTTTTTTTCATAATTTTATTTATTTTAAAAGGGGCCTTTATCAGCCCTAGCACTGCGACCATCAAAGGTCTATTGTGCACTCCCAACAGAATCATCGCATAAGAAGTCCCGTCTTAATCGCGAAAGACAGTATCTTCTTCAATGGGACTGTAGCAAGATCTTCTGGTGCAAGAAAATGCAGCCCATGTGAATGTGTGGCCCTTAGCCAGGAAAGGGCCACACATTCACATAAAATGTGAAGAGGAGTAGGGCTACTAACAATCCCAATTAAATGAAGATGTCTTCTAAGATGACAGTGCCCTGTAAGGAGCCCTGTAACAATTCTAACTTCATTTTTATGCAATGAGTGTAACTCTTTAGTTCTCTGCACAGAAGAGCCCAAAATAAGAGCTTTCGCCTGCTTTGTTGCTATATTATATTATATATAATATTCTGTCAGATACTAAATAATATAAAAATATATATAATGTAAAAATATTCTGAAGTTAAACGTAATTAAATAAAGAATAAATACTAAATATCCAGAAGAAAATTCAGTTTAATTAAATTACGAGCGACATCAATTTTCGGTGATAACAGCATATTAACTAGATGAAACATTATCTCTGTTTTTATAATAAATACGAGTGAAATTATATTAAAAATTCAGACACGACGATGATGAATAACCAAATTCTTTTCACGAATAAAGACTATTATTTCCCAATAAAATGTTTTGGATATATTCCGAAGCAGATATCTTTTGTGTCACTGAACTCCTAAATGAGGATTTGATACTATATTTTCTTTTTTTTTCCTGAATAAGACCTACGACGAACTTACAAACTATACACAATTTTTTGGGTCGACACTCCGAAGATAATGATCTCTTTCAGTCAATTTATCAGCCTTTACACACAGCACACGCTTGATTTTCTCATTTTGTTTTGCAATTTCACGTTTTTACTTTGACAGCACCAATCTTGTGAATTTTTACGATTTCGTTTACAGATAAAAAGCAAAATTTTCTAGATATTATCGTTGTTGATGCATAAATCAGCTCTTTCAGTCATTCCAGCTGAAAATATAATTATATATATAATAATTGTGCCATAAACAATAACAAATTTTATGATTTCATATACGATCAGTGATCATTTACGTATAATTTTATGATAAGCGTGCGTGAAAGTTATCGTAAAGGAAACAATTTTACTTATGATGATCGTGTTATGATGCAGTCAATCTATGTTTAAAATCATTTTAACCTATTAAAGTTTTCAATTTTTAAAAGATTTATATGATTGTATACGAGAATAAGCACTTAAAAAAAATTATTGATAACTATCTCCAACATAATTTTTTTTTGTTAACGGAATATCGACATTTTAACAAGTAAAAATTATAAAAATTATTTTTTTTTATCATCTCTTCCTGTATTATTGTTTATATAATGAGACATGATAAAAATATAGTTAATAGAAAATAAAAATTTTGATATTTATTTCTACTAAATTAGAAAATATTGAGAAACAATGCTAGTACAATACAGTGTAACACTAACATAAAATCGAGTATGCTAGTGCCATCTGTTAGTGCTAAATTACTCGAATCAATCTCATCCAAAACAGAATTATAAAAGTACTTAAAACAAAATATCCTACCTGTAAAATTATAGGAATTTTTTTATAATTTTATATTTGATGCAGAAACAGAACAAAAATTCGTAACTGATACAAATATGAACATTATATAGGTTATGATAGTAAGAGCATATGTAAAAACAAACGTGCAGGCTAAGATAGTAAGAGCATATAGGTAAGTTAATGTGTAGATAGTAAAGGCATCGTGTTATGATGCAGTCAATCTATGTTTAAAATCATTTTAACCTATTAAAGTTTTCAATTTTTAAAAGATTTATATGATTGTACACGAGAATAAGCATTTTAAAAAAATTATTGATAACTATCTCCAACATAATATGTATAACATATAGTAATATGTAGTATAGTAACCCTAAATAGTATAGTAATATGTATAAACATGTAGGCTAAGATAGTAAGAGCATATAAGTAGACTAATGTGTAGATAGTAAGAGCATATAAGTAGACTAATGTGTAGATCAGGGATGGGCAATTATTTTCTGCCGAGGGCCGGTTTAACAATTTTCAGGATGAAGCGGGCCGTATAAAAATTGAAATGTACCTAAGGCCGAATTTAACCTTATGACGTCGTTATGTAATTATGTAATGAAATTATTGATGATAACATTAGCTAATCTATTAATAATTAATAAAACTACTTTGACATAAAATGACTACTGAAGCTCAAGCAAGATTTATTCTTGCACAAAGAATATTCCTCTCACCATCACACGGGACAAGAATAATGGTTGCGCCAAATTTATCTGCACACGTTCTTGTCAATCTCGCTATCGTGTGTAGCCACATTTATGATACTTACACAAAGAATATATTCGTGTATCAATATTATTTTTAAAATATACTTTTCTGGTGTTATTTTTTTAGTTTTTGTTTGTATGCAAAGAGTTCAAAAGCATCCATAGGAACTATTTTTTTTTCATTAGAAAATAATTTGTCCTAAGAATAAATTCTGATAATTTTCTTTAAAAACATAAGTATTTCATCAAACTGATTGATTGTTAACAACCTTACATCAGAATGTTACAAAATATTAGATATTGGATCTACCTAATTAATTTTGTAAAAACAAATTTACAACTTAATGTGAATGATGAAATTTGTTATGCTCATAGTTAATTATATCATCAAACTTTGAAGTAACTCGGTAGTGTACATATACACTAGCGAGCGTATCCATTATTTTACACTACAGAGTATCCATTATTTTATTTTTTCTTTTCGACTAGAATTTTACAAATATGGGCATTGAAGCTGTAATATATTCTAGTTTATGCGGCGGGCCGTATAAGATGCCTTCGCGGGCCGCCTTTTGCCCATCCCTGGTGTAGATTATAAGAGCATATAAGTAAGCTAATGTGTAGATAGTAAGAGCAGACAACTAGATTAATGTGTAGATAGTAAGAGCATATGTATAAACGTGTAGGGTAAGATAGTAAGAGCATGTAAGTAGGTCATAAAAGTATGCTATTAAAATAAGAGCATATGTATAAACACGTTGCATATGCTAATGTTTGCACATGTAACACGTTTATACATATGCTCTTTATGCGCTAACGTTTTATAGGTTAGTAACACGTTTTTATGAGTTTCTAGATAATCGAGTTAGATAAGTTAATTTTAATAGAAGTTTTGTAAATTGCTTTGCATATGACAACAGAATCTCAGTCCTCATAAGTTAGAAAACTGTCTCATCTTTATTAATGCAATCTACGAAAAATAAACACATGAATATTTTATTTAATAGAATAAAATAAAAGTTTCTGACAGATTTGAAAGATAAATATTTATCTTTAAATAACAAAAGATAATTTTCTTTTAAATTTGCACTGGAATTCAAACATTTAAAAGGTAAACAAGTTTATATATAATTATGTCAATATTAATTCTGCAACTTGAATTAAAAAAAAAAAATTCTTATTGGTGAATAATGAAAATATATTTTAAAAATATTATCACGAAATAACAAGATGATGTATTGTTGCATCACTATCGCATCTTGTTTTTTTCTTATTGGTGAATAATGAAAAGATATTTTTAAAATATTATCACGAAATAACAAGATGATGTATTGTTGCATCACTATCGCATCTTGTTTTTGTTGTTGTTAATATGTAATTAAATAACAACAACAAGAAAAATGTAATATGTCCATCGCATGACTATCTCTATATAATATTTTGTAATGAGAGAAAATTGATTCAGGTCCTTAGGCTAAATAACCCACTCCACAAGGATTAAAATTAAAATTTAATGAACTTTTTAAACTGGTTCACATTCACTATTATAATTTTTTTTCCTTTCTGTATGTCAGAGTTAAAATGCCAACAAAATTTTACTACATCCACGTATAAAAATAGCAATTGTTCAGAAGACTTTAAAAGTGAGAATTTCCACTCTACATCGATTTTATTTCACTTATATTTCCTCTATTGCCTTTAAAAGAGGTAGAAAGTATGAGTTCTTCAAATTAACAATAAATTTCGCGTTGTTTTCGGTTATAAATTATAAAATATGAATTTTTTTTTTAGTTTAAAATAGCATCTGACCTGTTCAAATAGAATATCCGGTGATGAGATTTAAACCTTAGGATTCTTAAATTCCTCTAAGGCATTCAGAGAGTCTAAATTTAATTTAAAAAAATGTACTCCATTCAAAAATCCGAGAGAGATTTAATAAAACATATTTGACACAAAACTATTTAGCATTTATAAATATGTATAATAATTTTATTTTAACAATAAATCCTAAATGAACTTTAAAAAATACTGACAATTTAAGTGATAATACTACAAGAAAAGTTTTCGTTCTGAATTCAAAAATGAAGCTAGTTTTTCATTACACGAGTTCTTTTGGTAAATCAACAATGCATAATTATCATAATCTATGAAAATTTATATTTTTTTCGGTTATCCTGTGCGTGCTTTTTAGCTATAACTATTAAAAATACATAGAAACAAGTTAAAAATATAATTAATCATTGGCAATTTAATGCTACGCTTTTAAATGAATCTCATTTTGGTGCAGTCACTCCAACTGCACTTCACTGATATCAGCATATAGACATGACTACGTTTAAAATAAGAAAGGGATTTTGTGAAAATTCAGTACGTGATAAAAAATATTTCCTTTAATTTCGGCTATTTGAAGCATAAAATGCATTTAAAAAATAAAAACAGTCGCTATAACGAAATTATCGCAGAGAACTATCATGTTTTTGAAATATATGTATCTATCGATCAACTTGTGAAAACATATATATGTACCCCTACTATAAATGTATCCATGGGTGTTGGCCAGCCTAAAATAAGCTGGTCAACACCCATGGAGAATTCAACCGAAAGTTAGAGGAATACTGTTAAACAGACTGAGCATGGAATCCATGGATTTATAGATTTTATGGATAAGTCTATAATAAATCATGAAGAAGTATCATTTCCCCATATATAGCATTTTATTTATTATAGAATTTGGAATTAATTGGCTGATCAGATTACGTCACATCGATGCGATGATGAAATCATCGTGACATCATGCAGCCATATTGTGACTTCATTCATTGTTACGTCGCGATGTCGTCATATAATTCATTGCAGCATTTGGCTTTTCGTGATCAATTTTACCATGAATTTACTAGTTGATTTAGCCAGATACAATAGCGAGGTATCATAGCGGCGACGTGACGTCATAATGTTGCCATTTACTGTTACGGCTTTTCATGAGCAATTTTACCATGAATTTACTAATTGATTTAGCCACATACAATAGCGAGGTATCATAGCGGCGACGTGACGTCATAATGTTGCCATTTACTGTTACATCATCGCTTTATGATGGCATACATTACTATCTCATTGATGTCGTCACAGCAGTGTCGCTATGACGTCATCCAGAATTCGGACATGACGCTGAAGGATTTAAATGAAAGCATTTTCGTTGCCACCCCAAAATCCCCCATCCCCTGCAGCGAACCCAACCCAGGCTAGCCTATGTTATCTGCAAGGCTGCGGGGAGTCTCTAAGCCAAGTTTGATCCAGAGGGGTCAAACGGTGTGAAAACCTTTGCGGAACAAACATTACATCTTATATATGTAAATATATATCACTTTTCAAGTTGGCACAGTTGGATCATTCTCAAATCTTTCTTTCGACTTCATAATAATTTATCATTTTGTCATCAATATAAAACATCATTCCGTGCTTTCAGAAACGAATTTCATAATAGATATGCGATTTTTTTTAATAAAATTTCAGGCTAAAATGAAAAAATGTTTGTACTAGAAAAGCCTAAACGATATTTTTATTTTTATCAAAATTTTTAAAATTATGTACAGCATAAACAACATTTCATATAATTAATGCGATGCATCGAAGAAATCAATAAAATTTTAATTACAATATTATATTTATCCACATTTTTTTCTCTTTTAGGTTAAAATAAAAAAAAATTGCAAAATTCTGTTCTGAATTTTATGATAAAAAATTCATAAAAATTAATTTAATTAATTACTTTATTTGATATCAAATTCGTACAAAATAATAGAATGACTTCTAAGAGAATAGCAGACTGAAAATATCTAAGATAAATATTTGATAGACATTCCAATTAATTAAATTTATCTTCAGTTTAATTTGTTATATTTGCACTTTTTTTTTATACAATTGCACAAATTTAATAGAATAAAAGATTAATTCGGACATTTTCTTTACATTCTCAAGTAAACACATAGTCCTTAAAGTCTTAATTTATATATTTTACCTTCAAGCAATTAAAAAATTAATTATTTTGATAATTTCAGAAAACAACACACGAAATTTTTTTTTATTAAATGATTTAGTAACAAGAAAATAATTAAAAAAAGAAATAAATATTAAATTTATGCGATTACAAATGCACAAAACATTTGTGTTATCAAGTGATACGGAATTTTCATAAATATTTAAATTTCTCAGCGTGAAATAATGAAAAACATATTTTGATTTATCATCTTTCGTGACAATTTTAATGCATTTTGGACATTAAAATTGGGCGCACAGATATTTGCAAAATTATAATTGCATAACAACAAAACGGTTTTTAAAATAAAGAAGTTGCCTCAAAAGGCAACTTGTTTATTTTAGAAAGAAAAAAAAATCTTATTGAATGATGGATTCGACCGAATTTTTGTCTTTTAGAGATATAAAAATAAAAGTATGACAATATTTTATTGATTCCATTTCTAGCGTAAACCCACTGTTTAAAAAAAGAAAAGAAAAATATTCCACTTGGAATTAATACAAGTATGGCAAATCTTAATAAAAAAAAAAAAATATTTATTTCTTTATAAGCAACAAGCTTGTTAAAGTATAAATTTAATCAAAAGATTAAAATTAATATAAATCTCAACAAAGATCAAACTAGAGTGTAAATTCCCGTTGAACAATCTCTTCGATTTCAGGGGAATCCCGCTCCTGGGTTACGCTGGCTATTAACGTATCTATAAACTGCATTGGAACAATTTATGCAATTTTATTAGAAAAAATGAACAGCAATCGAAACAGTTTGAGAAAAGAATTTTATAAAACAACAAATGTGCCCATATATTTTCTCTATGCAATCTCAAACCAATATTTTCCTTAATTATGCCCAAATTTGCTTCATTATAGTTCAAACCTTTTTTCAATTAGGGATAAAAGTTTTCACATTCAAATTATGATGCTCGAGAATAAATATTTCTAGCCTTTTATTTAGCCTATTATGTGTGGCATTTACAGCTTAAACAACTGCAGAATATTTTATAAAATACTTTAAACTAAATATGTATACTGTATAAATTCATAAATTTGATAAATTCATGCTTTTATTGTAAATGCCTTTCTCTAGATGTATTTCAGAGCAAATTGGATAAAAATGCAATATCGTCGAGTGCAGTTTGCATAACGAAAAGATCAGAGAGATTAAATGTTTAAGAGAAAAACTTTCATTCTCGTCCATGAGAATGGCAGACAATATTCTGTTATCTGTAAATGGCTTTCTTTATACGATAAAAAAAAATTTACACACTTTCTATTGTGTTTTTGGAATGTAATAAGTAGTTTGTAGCAATAAGTTTCGTAAATTCCGAAAAAAATTGCATAGCAAAACATAAAATGCTAAGATATAGTCGCACAGATGTAATTCTGTTTCTACTAGAGATAGCTGAATGCTGCCAAACTAGAGATCCACAGTTAAAAAAAGGAATATTATAAAAAATACAGAAAGAACAGATGAAATCATTTTGGGGATATTCTTAACAAATAGCAGCATATGGAAGAAAACGTGGCTTGGATATGTGATGTAAAAACTTAAAAAAATAAAAAGTCTGTTACATGTTCAGTGGGAACGAAATATAATCCATTAAAATAATAATATAGTGATAAATAACCATAGAATTGATCTGTTTTCTTACATCTGTATACAAATTCCCACATCTTAATCCCTTTTCTACTGGATAATGTCATTAATTTTTATGTCGAAATTAATAAAATAATTCTAAAATATTTTACCAGTATACAGACTATACCTGACGACAGCATCGGAAGTCAGTATTAAGTCTATGGGATCCTATATTATTATTATTATTATAGGATTACTAACTCTCCCATAGACTCAATATTTATGTTAATATAACTTATACAAATAAAGCTTTTTAAGGCCAAATCGAGGAAAATAATTGTTCAATTTTACTGACGAAAGGTGAGAAGAGAGTTACTTCAAAAAAAAAAAAAGAAAAATATTATGTTCTATAAGCCCATAAATGTTTCTTCTTCCATAATAGTTTTTATACACATTAATAATATTTATATTTTTATAACTTAATCCATGTTTAAGCATCATTATCATTATTTTGTTATAAATCAAGGATATTTATGTTAATATAACTTATACAAATAAAACTTTTTAAGGCCAAATCGAGGAAAATAATTGTTCAATTTTACTGACGAAAGGTGAGAAGAGAGTTACTTCAAAAAAAAAAGAAAAATATTATGTTCTATAAGCCCATAAATATTTCTCCTTCCATAATAGTTTTTATACACATTAATAATATTTATACTTTTATAACTTAATCCATGTTTAAGCATCATTATCATTATTTTGTTATAAATCAAGGATTACTTTTTTTTAATTTAATAAAATTTGTTAATGAAAAACTACACTTAAAAAAGTAAAAATTATTGTTTACATTAATTTTTACTTTTTTTATAAGACTTTTTTTGATAATGTTTAAAATTTAGATCCTTGTTAAATCAAGGATTAATACTTTATTTTTCCCCGATAAAACTTGTCGACAGCATCGGAAGTCAATATTGATTAAGTCTATGGGATCCCATAGTAATAAGATTACTATACTCTAACCATAGATTCAATGCTGACTTCCGATGCTGTCGTCAGGTGTTATGAAATTATTACATATTAAGAATAATAATATCTTAGTTTTAACTTATAAATATCGTGATTAATCTAACAATACTCTGCCAGCGAGTGATATTTCGATTATAATTTTCGGTATAATCTTTTTGTGAAATGATTATTTTATATGTAATAATTTCATAACACCTGACGACAGCATCGGAAGTCAGCATTGAATCTATGGTAGAGTATAGTAATCTTATTACTATGGGATCCCATAGACTTAATTAATATTGACTTCCAATGCTGTCGACAAGTTTTATCGGGGAAAAATAAAGTATTAATCCTTGATTTATAACAAAATAATGATAATGATGCTTAAACATGGATTAAGTTATAAAAATATAAATATTATTAATGTGTATAAAAACTATTATGGAAGAAGAAACATTTATGGGCTTATAGAACATAATATTTTTCTTTTTTTTTTTTTGAAGTAACTCTCTTCTCACCTTTCGTCAGTAAAATTGAACAATTATTTTCCTCGATTTGGCCTTAAAAAGCTTTATTTGTATAAGTTATATTAACATAAATATTGAGTCTATGGGAGAGTTAGTAATCCTATAATAATAATAATAATATAGGATCCCATAGACTTAATACTGACTTCCGATGCTGTCGTCAGGTATAGTCTGTATACTGGTAAAATATTTTAGAATTATTTTATTAATTTCGACATAAAAATTAATGACATTATCCAGTAGAAAAGGGATTAAGATGTGGGAATTTGTATACAGATGTAAGAAAACAGATCAATTCTATGGTTATTTATCACTATATTATTATTTTAATGGATTATATTTCGTTCCCACTGAACATGTAACAGACTTTTTATTTTTTTAAGTTTTTACATCACATATCCAAGCCACGTTTTCTTCCATATGCTGCTATTTGTTAAGAATATCCCCAAAATGATTTCATCTGTTCTTTCTGTATTTTTTATAATATTCCTTTTTTTAACTGTGGATCTCTAGTTTGGCAGCATTCAGCTATCTCTAGTAGAAACAGAATTACATCTGTGCGACTATATCTTACCATTTTATGTTTTGCTATGCAATTTTTTTCGGAATTTACGAAACTTATTGCTACAAACTACTTATTACATTCCAAAAACACAATAGAAAGTGTGTAAATTTTTTTTTATCGTATAAAGAAAGCCATTTACAGATAACAGAATATTGTCTGCCATTCTCATGGACGAGAATGAAAGTTTTTCTCTTAAACATTTAATCTCTCTGATCTTTTCGTTATGCAAACTGCACTCGACGATATTGCATTTTTATCCAATTTGCTCTGAAATACATCTAGAGAAAGGCATTTACAATAAAAGCATGAATTTATCAAATTTATGAATTTATACAGTATACATATTTAGTTTAAAGTATTTTATAAAATATTCTGCAGTTGTTTAAGCTGTAAATGCCACACATAATAGGCTAAATAAAAGGCTAGAAATATTTATTCTCGAGCATCATAATTTGAATGTGAAAACTTTTATCCCTAATTGAAAAAAGGTTTGAACTATAATGAAGCAAATTTGGGCATAATTAAGGAAAATATTGGTTTGAGATTGCATAGAGAAAATATATGGGCACATTTGTTGTTTTATAAAATTCTTTTCTCAAACTGTTTCGATTGCTGTTCATTTTTTCTAATAAAATTGCATAAATTGTTCCAATGCAGTTTATAGATACGTTAATAGCCAGCGTAACCCAGGAGCGGGATTCCCCTGAAATCGAAGAGATTGTTCAACGGGAATTTACACTCTAGTTTGATCTTTGTTGAGATTTATATTAATTTTAATCTTTTGATTAAATTTATACTTTAACAAGCTTGTTGCTTATAAAGAAATAAATATTTTTTTTTTTTTATTAAGATTTGCCATACTTGTATTAATTCCAAGTGGAATATTTTTCTTTTCTTTTTTTAAACAGTGGGTTTACGCTAGAAATGGAATCAATAAAATATTGTCATACTTTTATTTTTATATCTCTAAAAGACAAAAATTCGGTCGAATCCATCATTCAATAAGATTTTTTTTTCTTTCTAAAATAAACAAGTTGCCTTTTGAGGCAACTTCTTTATTTTAAAAACCGTTTTGTTGTTATGCAATTATAATTTTGCAAATATCTGTGCGCCCAATTTTAATGTCCAAAATGCATTAAAATTGTCACGAAAGATGATAAATCAAAATATGTTTTTCATTATTTCACGCTGAGAAATTTAAATATTTATGAAAATTCCGTATCACTTGATAACACAAATGTTTTGTGCATTTGTAATCGCATAAATTTAATATTTATTTCTTTTTTTAATTATTTTCTTGTTACTAAATCATTTAATAAAAAAAAATTTCGTGTATTGTTTTCTGAAATTATCAAAATAATTAATTTTTTAATTGCTTGAAGGTAAAATATATAAATTAAGACTTTAAGGACTACGTGTTTACTTGAGAATGTAAAGAAAATGTCCGAATTAATCTTTTATTCTATTAAATTTGTG
>AYEL01019940.1:0-24145 GCA_000484575.1 Olivierus martensii
TACGCTCTTAATAAAATTTAATTTAATATTGTTCTTTAAATAATTTATTATTAAAATTCTTCCACTTCAGATTTGTACGAAATTTAATTTTTTTTATTGCTCAAAAGAAAATTGTTGCCATTTTTCTTAACAGATATTTTAAGAGTGTAAGAATTGTATCTGACGCAATATTAATTGCAGTCAAACTTAGGTTCACGAACTTAATTCGTTCCTGAAGGTCGTTCGTAAAGCGAAACTATTTTCCCCATAGGAATTAATGTAAAATGGATTAATCCGTTCATGAATCCCAGATGATTGTTTATTTATACTTTTACAACGGTACTTTGTGCACAAATTCTTAACACAGAATCAATGGAAACCATTAAATCTATCACAGAAAAGATAAACACAACACTAAGCGGATCATATATAAACATAAAACTTAATGTAGTTTTATCTGTACGGTAAAACTAGATTAAGTTTCTATCCATATCAGGTACCTGTATGGAGATCAGATATGGACCTGTATCTCCATACAGATCCGTACCTGTATGGAGGAGAGTTATACAGGTGATTTGTAAGTCTACGTTTTAAAATGTTTCTAAACTGACACGTGGCATTATCATTGAAAACGTTTATGTTGACGTCTTGCGTGTTCGTAACTCGAGGCACAGTATTGTCATTCGAGAAGCTTTGTATTCGGAAAATTTGTTCGTAAACCGAATTGTTCACAATCCGAGGCATTCCTGAACCGAATTACAGAGATGGCTATGGGAAAACAGATTACTGCGTAATATTATTATTCAATATAATTCTATATTTTAAAATAACAAACTATCCTTTGGGAAACCAGAGATGGCTATGGGAAAACAGATTACTACGTAATATTATTATTCAATATAATTCTATATTTTAAAATATCAAACTATCCATTATTATTTAAATGATTTTAGAAATATTAATACTAGTCAATGTCTTGAAAAATTATTAAACTTTTACATTCAAGAAAAAATACACTAAATCACCTAACTGAGGACTCGCTGTGGAATTGAAATTTCCTTGTTTTTAGCTAAGTGTCCCATCTGTATTAGTAATTTGTGCACCCAACGCGGTTGTTGGGACCGCCAACCGACGACGCTTTACTACCTTCCCATCCTGCCCTATATTCGGCTTTCTCTCTGGACGACCCCTCGAAAATGTTTATCGAGGTGTCCACCAACGCGGTTGTTGGGACTGCCAACCGACGACGCTTTACTACCTTCCCATTCTGCCCTATATTCGGCTTTCTCTCTGGACGACCCCTCGAAAATGTTTATCGAGGTGTCCATTCCGTTCTGCATCCGGCCGATCTCTCCGTCGGGGTGGACGGCCGATAAGAGAGCCGATTATAGAGTCTAATAAAATGGAAAGCGGCGTCATCAGCTGACCAAAAAATAAATAAATAAAACAAAGTTTCTGACGGTGAGGCCCATAGAGTCTTCTGGTGCAGCTTGGCCGGCCCTAAAATCGTTCCCGAAGACTAACCGATCCAAACTAATGATTATATTAGGGACGGATTGGCCGCAAATTTTCTGATGGTGAGGCCCATAGAGTCTTCCGGTGCAGCTTGGCCGGCCCGTAAAATCGTTCCCGAAGACTAACCGATCCAAACTAATGATTATATTAGGGACGGATTGGCCAGGTGGAAACGCTTCGGTTTTCTCATCTGGAAGACCTGTTGGAGTTTTGGGTCCCACTCTCGAAAATATTTATGGTGGGATCCGGTCCCTCCCCATCCTCTACCTTCCGGCTGACTCCTCCGCCGGGGTGAGCGGCTGGTTGAAACGCTGGTTCCACTCCGCCACTTACTGGTTAGTATTCTGCCAGAATAAAAAGTGGCGTCATTTATTGACAAAAAGTGATTACATTGGCGTGACATTTTTAATTGGTTTTCCTTCACTCGTAAATAAATATCTAAATATTTAGTTAGCATAATCTAATACAGCGTTTCTCAAACTTTTTTCATTCACGACCCCGTTTTCATTACGAGATTTTTCGCGACCCTATTTTTCATTACGAGATTTTTCGCGACCCCAGATATTAAATATGAAATCGACCCTATTTTTCATTGCGAGATTTTTCGCGACCCCAAGTATTAAATATGAAATATATTACGAGATTTTTCGCGATCCCAGGTATTAAATATGAAATAAAACATACAAATACATAAATCATTTATACACTATTAAAATGAACACAATCAACCAACTACACTGAAAATTCATACGTTAAATATTGGGCGTTTGTGAAATTCAGCCAACTACACTGAAAATACATATGTTGTCGTACGTTAAATATTGGCCAACCAACCACACCGAAAATTCATATGTTGTCATACGTTAAATATTGGAGGCAGTGAAATTACATATAAACTGAAATTCAAGTATTTTAATTTAATTTTTGCCAACTACATTGAAAATACATATGTTGTCATACGTTAAATATTGGGCATTTGTGAAATCGAAAATTCATATGTTGTCATACGTTAAATATTGGGCATTTGTGAAATTCATATGTTGTCATATGTTAAATATTGGGCGTTTGTGAAATTACATATATTCCAATGCTCAAACTATATGGGTTCAAATTCAAATACTAATTCTCAAACTATGGGTCAAATTAAATTCAAATACTCAAACTATGGGTAATATTAATTTGAACTATGGGTTATTAATTTGAACTATTAATTTATAACTATTAATTTGAACTATGGGGAATTTAATTTGAACTATGGGTTCAAATTAAATTCAAATACTCAAACTATGGGTTCAAATTCAAATACTAATTCTCAAACTATGGATCGCGACCCCATTTGGGGTCGCGACCCGATAAAAAATAAACTGTGGTCGAATACTATTTTTTCTTATCCACGTCCAGCCCAAGCGTTAAAATATCGATTTTTATCAACTCGACAATTCCCTCTGGAGAGACTCGAGGTTTCTCGGGATTGAATCTCGGCTCCCACCTCTGGGAAATGCTGACGGTGGCACCCCCATCCGGCCGACCCCTGGGCGGAGTGAGCGGCCGATGGAAGAGCCACTTGGGTCCCGTCATTTAATATTCTTATCGAATAGAAAGTGGCCTCATCCGTTGATCAAAAAAAGGGATCACTGGGGCAGGCCGGCCCGGGATAATTATTTTTACCTATTCCGAATAACCGGCCACCAATCTGTTACACGCTAAGCCGCCACTTTCTCGGTCGGATGTCGAAGGTTATTCGATCAGTGGTAAATATCCGAATTTCCGTGGAAATTGGGAAAACTCCACCGAAAGGCGGTACCGACCACGGGAGCCCCGATTTCCAACTGGGAAACGCGGTACTTGTCTGGGAAGTGTACCGGATGATCGAGTAGCTAGAGGCGATAGCGAATTTGGTATCGGCCCCGGTAAAAACGGAAATTGGCCTCTATCCGCATTTTTAATACGGGTTGACCATCAAAAATCCGGTAATCGATATTCCGATTCCATCAGTTTTTCGGCATCCATGTCGAAGCGCGTTTTTAAATTTACCGCCTGGGCGCGCCATTGATTACTGGAGGCGCCGTTTATGTTTTTTTATGTTTAATTATAATTAACTTTAAAGGAAATTTTAATTCTTCGTGAGACACCATTTTTTTCGTTATAATGAATATTTAAGAATTATTTATTCTGCCATTTTTTCATAATAACAGTGTTTTAATGCAATGTTAACCCTATGGACGTCAGTCAGGACCGCATCACGGCGCTATACTCCAGAATCAGATAAACCAGCGCCTCTCAAACTTTTCCACTTGACGACCCTTTTACCCCGAGAAAATATTTTCGCCAACCTGGATATAGAGGTATATAAACTAGGAATACGAATTAAAACATTTACTAAAATTTCTGCGACCTCCAAATTTTGTTACGCGACCCACACTTTGAGAAGCACTGAGATAAATAATCAGATGTTTTTTTATTATTTAATTTTTTTATGACGCCACTTTCCGCTCAGTAAGAGTACCAAGTGACGGGGCGAAACAAGCCCTTCCACAGGCTGCCCACCCCTGCGGGCATTCTAGTAGAATACTATGTGACGGGACGAAACAAGCCCTTCCACAGGCTGCCCACCCCTGCGGAGACGGGGCGAAACAAGCCCTTCCACAGGCTGCCCACCCCTGCGGAGGCGGGGCGAAACAAGCCCTTCCACAGGCTGCCCATCCCTGCGGAGGGGAAGCCGGATTGTGGAGGACGGGGATCGACGGGCCGGGCCCGGACCCCATTGATGTGGAGGACGGGGATCGACGGGCCGGGCCCGGACCCCATGATAAATATTAGACCCGAGACTCGAACCCGGGTCCTCCAGAGTGGAAAGCCGAAACGTTTTGAGTCCTCACGCGGAATCCGCGTGAGAATAGGATCAACTAGATAGGCAGAGGCTCGAACCCGGGTCCTCCAGAGTGGAAAGCCGAAGCGTTTCCACTTGGACCGGGCCCGGACCCCATGATAAATATTTTCAAGGGGTGGGACCCGGGTCCTCCAGAGTGGAAAGCTGAAGCGTTTCTACGCGGCCAATCCGGCCAGGGGATCGACGGGCTGGGCCCGGACCCCATGATAAATATTTTCAAGGAGTGGGACCCGAGATTCGAACCCGGGTCCTCCAGAGTGGAAAGCCGAAGCGTTTCCACGTAGCCAATCCACTGGGTCCTCCAGAGTGTAAAGCCGAAGCGTTTCCACGCGGCCAATCCGGAGGTCCTCCAGAGTGGAAAGCCGAAGTGTTTCCACACGGCCAATCCGGCCATCCTCCAGAGTGGAAAGCTGAAGCGTTTCCACGTGGTCAATCCGGTAATCCTCCAAAGTGGAAAGCCGAAGCGTTTCCACGCGGAATCCGGCCGACCACTCCAGAGTGGAAAGCCGAAGCGTTTCCACGCGGCCAATCCGGCCGACGACAATCAGATGTTTAACCACGCTTACAGCCAGGGTGGCCAGATTGGTTTGTTGACGCCAAATGAGCTCTTTTCAGGTTTTATAGACACGGTTGGCGTTAGAAATTTTTTTTAACATTTTGGCGTTTTTTCTGCCTTATTTTTACTTACTGGTATTACATTTTTTAACTTTTTTCGAGGGTACAGTAACGAATTAAAATTCTTTACAACTATTTTATTTAGTCGAAGTAAAATTCTGAGGAATATTTTATTTAATTGAATTAACATTCTTTAGAAGTCTTTTATTTAGTTATTGAACATGAAAATTTCATTCACTCCCATTTAGTGTTTAATTTTAATTCTTGAAAGCGCTGTACAACTAATTTTTTTTCTGTTAAATACATACAACGTATATATACATAAAAATTCCGGAATTTTCGAAAATTCGACCATCTTCGGGTCCCGAGGTGGACGGATACCCGTCTTCTTAAAAATACTAAGACCGAGGTGGCGGAAACGGTGGCCAACTCTCGCGAAGACGACGATTAATAGCCATTTATCGTCATCCAGGTCGGTCGACGATTTTTTACTTATACCCCTATTATCGGGAGGCCACACGTTATTTGAACATTTAGTGTTTAATTTTAATTCTTGAAAGCGCTGTACAACTAATTTTTTTTCTGTTAAATACATACAACGTATATATACATAAAAATTCCGGAATTTTCGAAAATTCGACCATCTTCGGGTCCCGAGGTGGACGGATACCCGTCTTCTTAAAAATACTAAGACCGAGGTGGCGGAAACGGTGGCCAACTCTCGCGAAGACGACGATTGAGGTGGACGGATTTTTGATGGTCAACCCGTATTCTTAAAAATACTAAGACCGAGGTGGCGGAAACGGTGGCCAACTCTCGCCCAGACGACGATTAATAGCCATTTATCGTCATCCAGGCGGTTGGTCGGTCGACGATTTTTTACTTATACCCCTATTATCGGGAGGCCACACGTTATTTGAACGAGCACACTTTCTTTTCGATTAAATAATCAGACGATATAGAATCGTATTTGTATTTTTCTACCTAATATTGGGACCAAGGAAAATAGCGAGACGGTGTTTAAAAAATGTAGTTTCTCGGTCGGATAATTATCACCGGTAAAGAAAATGCACGGTGGGTCGGGAGGAAGAAGACTCGATCCGGCCACGGATAATAGAGATAAACGATTCCGGCTACCGGGCCGAGTGTAAAAGAGAAGTTTTGGTACGGGATAGGGCGGGGGTAGCCGGAACCACGCACCGATTCGAATCACCCTCGGATCGCGATCGGTAGGGTACGACCTTCACGGACGGTTGGGTCCGATCCCGACCGTTCGGCTACCGCCTTCACATTTTTCGGGCCTGCGTCAGCCGGGTCGATCGAACGGTATAAATGAGCGGGCGACGGCGGGCCCGGCATTAGTCGCAACTTCCCACCAGACATGAAGTCTCTGGTAAGTGGCCAGCCTAGCTCGGGCGCCCAATTCCGCGGACTCTTAACCTCTTTCTTCTTTTCAGTTGATCCTCTGCGTTCTGTCGGCCGTCTGCGCTCTGGCTCTGGCCGGATTTCACGGACACCACGCCGTGGTGGCCGTTAAGGGACACGACGCCGGAGTCACTCACTTCTTCGACAACCAAAAAGCCCATCACGGTTTCGGATACGGAGGTTACGGTGGATACGGCGGATATGGAGGCTACGGCGGATACGGAGGACACGGCGGATATGGAGGATACGGCGGATACGGAGGACACGGCGGATATGGAGGATACGGCGGATACGGAGGATACGGCGGATATGGAGGATACGGCGGATACGGAGGATACGGCGGATATGGAGGATACGGCGGATACGGAGGATACCACGGAGGCTATCCCGGCTTCGGTTACGGTTTCGGATACGGAAAAGGATTCTACCATTAGATGGAGGTAAGTCGGCCAATCCAGATGGAATAAAGGCCGCTAGTGTGAGCGACGGAATAACATGGTTGGTCTTTCAGGATGCCCGAGTCGGAAGCCGAACAGCCGCCGTCACCCGGTCCGGGGTGAGCGACGGAATAACTTATATGGTTGGTCTTTCAGGATGCCCGAGTCGGAAGCCGAACAGCCGCCGTCACCCGGTCCGGCCCATCTTTCCTCGATGTATATTGTATGGTATTAATAAATAAGTTTTATTAGAATTCGGTCTATTTCTTTTATTTCTTGGAAGCGACGGCGCCCTTAAACTGCCCTCACTCGCGTTCGGGTTAAAGAATTTACCGGTTAGCTACCTATAGCGGGTGAGGCCGTGGGTGGTCGACTAACGGAAACCGTTGACGGGGTAGGACTGGTCGAAGTGGCGGGGTCGCTCTCCATCCCCAGCTGGATCCGAAATCCGGGTAAGTAGCGGGGTCTCCGTACCCGCCCGGATAGCGATAAATTAGTATTACGATAACGCCCAATATTAGCCGATACCAGGTTGGACTAGTCTCGGCAGCCGACTCTAGCGCGCGGGGAGTTCCGGCCCGATCCGACGGTCGTGGACCGTCTGAGACCGCGCTGGAAATATCTGGGCCGTGGCCATCCGACCGGAAGTTTGGTTTTCCCGTCCGACGGGAGCAACCGGATGCCCTTTAAAAGTCGGGCCGGTAATATATTTTCACGGTGGCCGCCCCCGACACTCTGTTGATTTTATAGAATCGGTAAGTAGACGCCGATGAAGGCGACCGACCATTCGTTTTCCAAATTCTTGGCCGATACTTTTCCTCGCTACATCTTCGACCCAACCAGTTTTTCCGTCGAAACGTTTTAAAGGAAATAGGCGCTTTATTTTTATGGGGAAATGGAGATTTTAGCGCCTGCTAAAACCAAGTAGCCGATTGGATGATCCGGGCCATCGGGTACCAGAGGAGAAACGGAAAGAAAACCCAGCTTTTGTACAGTTTTGGCTCAATTCCCCGCTATGGCCATTCTTATATTACTTAGATTGGATTTTCTAATTTGGCCGAACATTTCTCTAAAACTAAAACTCGTAAAACTACATAACTGTGGGTGGTAGTAATTCTTATAAGGACCAATAATGGTACTAGTCACTCGGTGGCTACGGTTCTCTGTATATAGTTACCAACGAACCGGGTTCTCCCAGTAACAGGAAGCGGTTGGTTAATAAAACGGACCGTTACCGGTTTTACCATACGCCACCTACCGGAAAAATTCTCCCATTATCCCGCAGTTTAGGGCTCCGACACGGCCCCATCGATACTTTACCGACTAGGGCGAACCGATCGGATTATCCATTTTCAGTTAAAATATAGGGAATTTTTATTTAAAATAATCGAATCGTATTATAAACAATATATTTTTCATTTTATAAAAAATTATGGTATAATATATATTTAAAGCATATTTAATAATAAACTCGATCAAATAGTTAATACCAAACGATTCGATTATTTTAAATAATAAAATTTCTTACATTTTAATCTAAAACAGAAAATCCGGCAACACGGCACCGGTTACTCAACTATGGCTCGGCCAAGTAAATTCGGAGATTACGAATTGGAAGGATGACGGGCGGAAAACGGTAAAGCGACTAATCTGGGTAAGCCGGCCCGATCGCTAATGGTAATAAATACTTTTTAACTGACCGAGAGAAAAAGTGTCCGACGTTTTTATCCAAACACGGACCAAAAAAAGATGGCGGTTACCGTATTTCTTATTGAAAATCGGAGCGCCGCCCGGGCGCCAATCTACTGTCCAAACGAAAAGCGGTGGCACCCGTTATATATAGATAGATAAAAGCCGTGGATATAGGCGGAGGACACAAAAAACACACAAAAGTTGCTGGTTTAAGAGTTTATTTGAAAGAGGTTTATGTACAGCAGAGGCGAGGTCCCAGCTTCTCTCGAGCTCGTCTAAAGCTTCTGAAAAGAAAAAATTGGGCTGAAAAATTTCCGTCTAACGGTAATACTACCTGCGGATCCAGACGGTGGTTCTTACCGCATTTAGTGGAATTTTCCAAATCCGTATCCGTGACCCAGGCCGTATCCGTAGCCTGGACCCAGACCGTATCCGTAGCCTCCGTATCCCAGTCCGTAGCCTCCGTATCCCAATCCATAGCCTCCGTATCCCAATCCATAGCCTCCGTATCCCAATCCGTAGGCGCCGTAAGCTCCTAATCCTCCGTAGGGAGCGGCTCGCTGGTTGTCCAAGCTGACGGTGACGGCGGCGTCTCTACCTGCCAATCCCAAGCCGTAGCCTCCCAGGTATCCGGCCATGCCGACGGCGCACAGGGTGGCCAAAACCAAAACGGACAACTGCAATGGAAGGAGGACGGTTAGTGCGGAAAGGAAAAGGGGGACCGGCCTCCGGCCCTCTACTTACCAGAGTGTTCATGCTGGAAACGGGAAGATTGGTGATAACAGACCAGTGATGGGTGATCTACCGACGGCCCGGCTTAAATACTCGAACCAGTCGGGTGTAGACCCGTCGACCTTCCGTCCGATAATTCACCGGGAGGTGGCCGTACAAGTAGGTTAAGGTGAACTATCGGTCTCCGACTGGGAAACGCCCCTAGGTGTCGATCGCCGCCTGTCACCCGTCCGATCCGACGCTATTGTTCGTTCGGTGGCCCACTTTTCCTCCGACTAACGCGTCTACGGGGACCACACCGCCTCCCATCCCAAATCTTAGCTGGACCGTCTCTTTCTACGGTCCACCTAACCACCGAGCGCCATTTAAATAAATAGCTAACGGAGATGGGGACCTCGGAAGAGAATACGCTTACTCTCGCCGCTAACCACCCGGCCAGATTATCCGATAATCCACTTAAATCGGTGGAATACTTCCAAATATATTTCGTTGAAAATAAATAGCGCTTTAATCCGACCACCGCTTTTAATGGCCTATCTGGTTAAAGTACACTCATCGCTCGATTCACCCGGTAGATACTTTCCTGGAAAAATAGTGCTAACCGAAACCGTGTAAAACGAAACGCAGAATTCGTACAAAATAGAAGGATATGTTCGACTAAACCGTAAACCGTGTAAATTCGATCTAAAGAAGATAAAAAAAAGTCGAGGATACGTTCTTACCCGGTAGATACTTTCCTGGAAAAATAGTGCTAACCGAAACTGTGTAAAACGAAACGCAGAATTCGTACAAAATAGAAGGATATGTTCGATTAAACCGTAAACCGTGTAAATTCGATCTAAAGAAGATAAAAAAAAGTCGAGGATACGTTCTTTATAACCGTGTAAAATGAGATAAGGATTAAAGGAAAAAATAGGGATTGGTTCATAATTTTTAGACACAATTTAATGCTTATACTTTTTCAATTTATTTTTGAAAATGAAAACATAAACATTAATTAACACCGAATACGGTACAAAAAAAATTAACAATATTCCGTACAAATAAACACAATAAAAGAATTCAAACATAAATAACCTTCGTAACAACTACACCTTAAAAAATAAAAATCAGTCTTTACTCTTATTCAGAGCTTTGTAAAGCTAGAATTCTGCTTTTCTTTGTTAGCGCTGGTGTAACATCACTATCCGAGATCTATGAGAAAGAACACCAGTTAAAGTAAACTGGTTGGGTCGCGCCACTGGTAGATGAATGGGGCACCGAACTCGGCAGAAAGGAATATTTGTTACAGAATTTCTAGAAACAAGATGATTCTTAAGTCGACAGTTATCGTACCATCTAGAATGTAGGAAAATTGTATAAATAGGGGAGCCGCGAGCCCGAGTCGAGTTTAGTTGAACCGCGAGATTTGGACAGTAAAAGTTAATAATGAGTGATAAATTGTGAAAGCGAAAGTGGACTAAGAAGAACCGCGAGTTATTCTGAATTAAAGACATAGATTAGTGTTGTATGAGATAATTATCGGATTTTGTATTGAATTTAGTTATAGCGAAACAAGATTATTTTGTTTTGTGTATAAATAAATTGGACTATACGAAATATAGCTGTATTCACTCTTTATTAATCTCTACGAACTCGTAAACCCACAAAACGTGACAATATGATACTCTTTTAATTTATAAATAGCATAATGCGAAACCGTCAAAATAAAACCCTCCAAAACCGTGCAAATTGAGTACCACGCAAATCGAAGGATAGGTGTAGTTTTCGGAATTTTCTGAAGGAATTATAAAGAAAGAAAAACAAATTTAATTCGAAACATCGGTACTTTTCCACACTACGGGATGTAGAAAGAAAAAGGAAATCGATAGGATTTCAAATACATTTTACACCTATTCGTTATTAATGTTTGAACTTCCGCTATCTCTTTTTAATTTTATATCCGAGTACCTCCTTACGGTTCAAATTTTATTACACTTACTAACAAAACTTTTACCTAGCGTACGTTTTATTAATTCATAAATATCGATAATACTAACAATTCGAAATGGCCGCAGATAGATAAATGGCGGGCCGTGTTCATCTCAAAAAGCGGAAAAAATCGTATTTTATGGTACGCGGAAGAAGAACCGGGCCCGACTGGCGAGTTTATTGGTCTATAGGTAGAAGTGGTTGACGAGGGGTAAAAGAGTCGGAACCAGCCAAGGTCGTACTACAAAAATAACGTAGAGAGAACAATAAGAATGGCAAATAAATAAGATAGAAATGGGGAGCGCCAGATTTTTTTAAGGGCGGAAAATAACAGTCAATCGGAGCTGCCTCGATAAATAAAGTCCACCAAACTAATTAAATATACGTATTGTTATACCTACGTATGTCGCGTAATAATAAAAAGATGGAAAGAAACCAAAATTTGATGATCACCCCTAGCCATCTCCGAAACGCGACTCCGCTGGAAAAATAATCTCCCGATACGGTCGGAGGGAGGACTTAAACGTTAAAAACTTCCGTGGGAAAGACGAATAATCACCGCGTCCACCCGAGATTTCGTCTTTCTTAACCGATACTCTACCCGGCTAGCCTATGGTATTTTCGAGTAATCACCACCCGAGATTTCGTCTTTCTTAACCGATACTCTACCCGGCTAGCCTATGGTATTTTCGGTACCCGACGCCGTTTTTACCTATGTATAGGTGAAAACGGGGTCGGGTACCGGAAAAGAAGGTGGCGCGTCACCACTGGGAAAAATCCACGCATTATTCCATATTAAATAAAGCATAAAAATTTTATCCGCGCCTGGGGACAATGATTAGTGGAAAGCCGTAAAAATTTCGATCGAGGTCGGTGGCAATTTTAAATGCGGTTTTTATGGAAGGCGAATCTTTAAAAACTGTATTACCGAATGTCGGATTTCCGTTAAAATACCCGGTCTAATAATTCCATTTTTTATCCGCTAAGTCGGAACCAATTCGTATTAATTTTTGTTGGCATTTTTTTAAAACTCGTCTTTATATTTGACTTAATACCGTATCTTTTTTTCTAAATTTACCACCGAGTTGGATAATTCCCCCTCCCTACCTTGGCTATAAAATATAAGGAATAACGACAGCCGAAAAGCCCCCTATCGGCTATATACGGCGACTTGGATATTAATTCCTAGGCCGTTTTCTAAAGCGAAAACGGTGGCTTTGGCTCCAATTAGCTACATATAAAATATACGGTACGGCATTGGTATTGTCCTACACCGAGATGTATAGTTCTACGGCTGTTTTCATTTTACCAGTCCAGCTTAATTACGTGGGATTTGTTGAGTCCGATTTGATTTTTGATCCAGACTTCGGTCGAAATAGTCCCGGTACAACCGGTGGAAATTAAAATTATATTTTGATAATAGTCTGGTCTATAAATAAAATATATTCCTGCCCCGGTCAAATGGTGGTTTTTATGGTATCTTTAATACGTCTCCCTACCGCCGACAGTCGTAGTTAATATCGAGTCGAATAAATAAATATCGAGTCTTAGTATAAAACAGATCCGTAATTATACGAAATGTCAGTTCGGCCCACCACATTATTATTTATTTTTCGGCAGTCGGCGGTGCCATCCATCCGGTTTAGTACTTTTAGGGTGGAGTCACACTGCGACCGACTCGAGAATCGGTCCCGACTTGTAGTCGTGAACGACTTGTCCGACTGTCGGTTGTAACATTCACATACTGCAGCAGCCGACAGAGGCCTATCTGTATATACAGTATTATAATAAGTCTCAATATCGTGAGTAACTGATAAAAGAGTCGGTCAGATTGACCGACTCTCTTAGGGTGGATTCACACTGCGTCCGACTCGAGAATCGGACCCGACTTGTAGTCGTGAACGACTTGTCCGAATGTCGATTGTAACATTCACATACGGCAGCAGCCGACTACTCGTAGCCAATCAAATCGTCTCTTAAGTAACCCAAGCTCAACTAATCGGCAGCAGCCGACTACTCTTCTTCTTCTTCTATTGGGTAATATGGCCGACTACTCGTAGGCAATCAAATCGTCTCTTTGCAGCAGCCGACTACTCTTCTTCTTCTTCTTCTATTGGGTAATATGGCCGACTACTCGTAGGCAATCAAATCGTCTCTTAAGTAACCCAAGCTCAACTAATCAAGATAGCCGTTATATAGTTACCGTTTAATTTTAAAACAAAATGATGAAAGTATTGGATGATGATACATTATTTGAGATAGTTTCAAAATATACATTATTGATATTGAAGAATGTAGTTTTGATTATAATCATATACGTAAGTCATTGAAGTTTATTAATGTTGTTATATCAAAATGATGAAAGTATTTTTTTTTTGTTATCAGATGACGCCACTTTCCATTCAGGGAGAATACTAAGTGGCGGGGCGAAACAAGCCCTTCCAGAGGCTGCCCACCCCTGCGGAGGGGTCAGCCGGATTGTGGAGGACGGAGATCGACGGGCCGGGCCCGGACCCCATGATAAATATTTTCAAGGGGTGGGACCCGAGACTCGAACCCGGGTCCTCCAGAGTGGAAAGCCGAAGCGTTTCCTCGCGGCCAATCCGGCCGACTACATTATTGAAATTGAAGAAATGTAGTTTTGATTATAATCATATACGTAAGTCATTGAAGTTTATTAATGTCGTTATATTAATTAGATGAATGCATAAGAATATGAATAGTTATCGAAATGTTCCATCCAGGAAGTTGTGATGATAACGTAAATTTATTAAAAAAACTTGTCGGCGAAAATATGTTTTGCTACTGCTGATATTAATGAAAAGCATTAAACTAAATACTTACGTAGCATCGATGTCTTTTAATATGGCTATCCGACTGTTCAGCCTCGATTTCGAAATATTCAACTTTTCGAATCGATCTGATTCTGACGCATAGTCGGATCATTCGGGTCGGTTGCTATAGAAACACGACTACAAGTCGGTTCCGATTCTCGAGTCGGACGCAGTGTGAATCCACCCTTACTCAGTTACTCAGTTTTTTCATGCGGCCAATCTGGCCGCATGAAAAAACTTCAGCTTTCCACTCTGGAAGACCCGGTGTTCCACTTTCGGGTCCCACCACTTGAAAATATTTATCATACGTCCGGTCCATATTTATAAATATATTTTTTTATATTTAATCTCGATTCGTCGATCACCATCCTCCACAGTCCAACTGATCCTTCTTGGATGGCTGCCTGTAGAAGGGCTTATTTCGTTCAGCCTCTCTTACTGAGTAGAAAGTAGTGTAATATTTTTTTATATTTAATCTCGATTCGTCGATCACCATCCTCCACAATCCAACTGATCCTTCTTGATGGCTGCCTGTAGAAGGGCTTATTTCGTTCAGCCTCTCTTACTGAGTAGAAAGTAGTGTCATCTGTTGACTAAAAAACGTGAGTAATGGAAATTCCCAGCAATAACTGCTGAATGTATAAACTTCAAATTTTGCAAGGAGATAGCATTTACGTCATATTCAAAGAAAAAAAAATCCAAAATCCCAATTTTTTTTTTCATTTTAATTGCTTCAAAAATATTGAAAAACTAAATAAAATGATATTGTTGTCGATAGATGATGCGATATCCTTTTCGGTTCGATTATTTAAACAAAAATTTATTATTACGTTTATTTTTATTATTAATCTTAAATTATTTATTTATTGGATTGAAAATATTTAAATAATAATAAAATACTATTTAAAATAAAAACTTAAATGTCTTGATGAATTAAAATTAAGATCTTCACAGTTTACACTATATTTTTCATCCAAGTTATCTTCGATACCTTTCGCCATAGGTTGTTTCTGATTTCTATTTAAATAGCTTTTTACAAGTTTAATTCTTAATTTTCGACAATGTTAAACGTTTCATATACGGAAAGGATATTCCTTAATCCAGCTGGTTGGAATTCAGGCAACTACTCTATCTCTAGACTGGAAAATCTCTAGGGACACAGCCCCTCACGATATTGGCGGCGAAAGCCACAATGGCGGGCCACCTATAGATATTGAACATTTTATTCTATTGTAGTGGAACGGCCTACAGGTAAATCCGGCAACTCAGTGCCGGATTTACCTGTAGGCCGCGTTCTAGGGCCCCGCAATTGTAGGGGCCCCAAAACTATCAATCTGTTTTTCAACTTTTATAAACTTTTAATAAAAAAAAATGGGTTTTATTAATAGTGCTAGATAGAAACTAAAATTTTAAAGGGACCTTTAAAATTAGAAGTAGCTGATTTGAATATTTGTTCGTTATAACGAACAAATATTCAAATCAGCTACATCTGGAGTGTAAAAAATTTGTTGCAAGGTTAAGGACACATAAAAGTAGGGCAAGACAAAGACAAAGATAACTGTCCAAAATGAAAACATGATTAATTCAGTAAAAATTTTGACTTTCTATCTAGCACTTTAAAAAAATGGTCTCTCAACTCGATAATCTAGGATTAACTTTTAAATCAGATCAGATTTTTTTTAAGATAGAATTTATAAAAATCCTTATGTGAATAAGTCAAATAAAATTACTTTCAGAGATAATTATTATTTTTAGAGGCCCCAAAGCCTTGCTCGTCCTAGGGCTCCCAAAAATGCAAATCCGTCTCTGATCCAACTTCATTATCCATACTCTAATTTTCTTGATTCAGCAAAAATAATCTAGCCAATATATTCTATAATTCCTTTTTTAAAATTTTTATGAAAAGTAAAAAAACAATTGAGAATTTTTAATAAAGATTAACTATTTTATATTGACCTATGCATTATTCAATAATAAGTTTTTCAGAAATAATATGTAAAAATGTAAAAATCAGATGTTCCAATGAATGAATTTTTTCTTACTGTACATTTATGAAGTAGATATTTTTATTAACAGATAATTTATATAGTATACACATGAATTTTTTATTCTTACTGTACATTTATGAAGTAGATATTTTTATTAACAGATAATTTATATAGTATACAATATGAATTGATTTAATCTATAGATCCACATTAATGTAGTATGATTTTAGTATACAGTAGGCCTACTATTTATTTCAGGTGCGAGAAATCAGTTTCTGCCAACATTGTATCTGCACAAAGGCACCTCATGTATCAGCGCTGGCACTGCATATTTCATTTGATTTTAGGTAATTATTAAAAATTTGATTTTTTTAAATCTGGTTATTATTCGATTACTGTTATGTAGTGTTATGATAATTAAATCATTAATCATTTTTTATAAGGTTAAATAAAGAAAACGTTTGATAAAGAACTTCATAATATGAATCATAAAATACTGATTATTGAAGAGATATTTTCAAGAATATTTTCTGAATCCTAAATTTTGTTTTCTATTGAATACAATATTAACAATTTTTTTTCGTGTCCTTTAGATATTAAGAGGCAGTTATCCTAGGGAATTGATAAAAATAATAACAAATAATATTGTTAATATAAATATCTAGATATAATGATGCAGCAAAATGATAAAAAAAAATGTAAATGCGTTTTGTGATATAATATATCCATGAGAATTTTCAAATATATCTATTATACTTTATTTTCATATTGAATATTGATTTTTGGCCTATTTTCCCGGGAATGTGAGGCTTATGAAATCCCCATTCTATCGACCTTCTGTGTATATCCCAATAATTAATTCTGAAATAATTAATAGATTTTTATGTAATTTGGTATACTATCTATATTGGGTACCTCGATGTCGAATTATTTAACTGTCTAGCTTCAACCATTTAAAAATGTCGGATATTCAAACTTTAAAAGATATGTCAATAATAACTTTTAGGGTGCGGCTATGCAGACGCGAATTTAGCAGCGAGAGAGATTTTTCGAGCTTTATCGCTCTCGTTGAATACAACCAGGGTCCTTAAATCAACTGGTCTATGCACGTCTATTGTTCTCTAGCTAAATTTCGTACTGTTGCCAATGTCTTCCTGCAGAGGGCGCAAAGTTCGCATCATCAGTACATCTCTCCATAGACAACATGGTTGTGAAACATTTTAAAATGAAAAAATGCCATATTGCTTTGTTACAGGTGCAAAAGCGGCAATGTGCACAATAAAAGATGACCAGGAATTTGATACTTTTGTCCTATCACTGCACCAACTGTAAAGTGACGATGGTAACAGAGGAGAATATGACTCTTCTATCGCTTTCCTTACTAACTTGAAATCAAAGGGATGCTTATTACATCCATCACAGGCAGGGCCACATTTATACTTTTGGAGGCTCTAGCCGCAGCATCATTATGAGGCCCCAAAAAAATAAGTTTACAAATTACAAATATAATACAACATTGATCGTTAACACAGCGACAATAACATAAGATTGATATATCTATATTTGGATTAAAAAAAGTATTAACAAAAATCAGTTCAAATTTAAATTAAAAAAATAACTAAAAGTGTTTTTATTCTGACTTTGGTTTTAGCAAATATATCTATAATGTCGTTATAATTAATGGAGTCCATTACATCTGATTCAATGCATGATGACGATCTTTGTTTTATTCTGATGCAAGTTTCTTCTTAAAAATTTTATTTGTTTCAACACTAAAAATGCGCAGTACTTGCATTTGAAATATGCATCGGTCAAAAATATTTTAAAAATTGTTTTTACATTCGGAAAACTAGACCTTAACCCATCGTTTATAAATTTGTACATACATTTAATGGAATTTTCTTCTTTTATTATTATTAAAAATTGCTTAATTGTATCAATAAATTTCTAAGTTTTAAAATGTGGCCCCATAAAGAGAGAGAACTTGCGCCTAATGCGCCTTATGGTAAATGCGGCCCTGATCACAGAAATTGCATCGCTTACTTGCTTTTATAGAAAATCAAGTATGTAAAGATCTGGATGTTGAGAACATCAGTGTTGATGTTTATTTCCAAATTGTTGATACTATACTAGCTGAACCTTCACTTCCAGAATTTCTTGTTAGTTGGTAGTGAAAGAACATATTGTGAATCTGATTGCCAAGATTATTCATTTTTATTTATCATGTAGGATACATCTTTTTACCAGAGCTATAAATTGTGGACTTAAAAGCAAAATATTAACAAAACAATTCAGGAATAAAAGATTTTTTTGACTTCCCATTTGTCTTGTTTATTTGTTTGAAAGAAACTAATAGGAAAATAAACTTGATATTAAAAAAAAAAAACAAAAATCCAAGTATAGTAATCTTTCCATTTGCGCAGTTTCTATTTACGCAAATTCACTTTATCTGGATTAAAAAATATTTAAATTTTAAATAAAAACTAGACACCATATGTCACAATAATGCATAAATTTAATAAATAAGTATAGTAAAAAATTTGTGGATATTATAAATACTAGTGGTATTCAGCCTTTTTTACTATGCGAGCTGATTTTCTATACTAACAGTAAGTCATTCGGCGCAGCGCCCGCTCTAGCATTTATGACGCCCAGGACAAAAAGACAAATTGCCGCTCCTTAAACATTTACTTTTTAAAAATATATAAGGCGGAGTGGGGTAAGGGCATAGTTGGGGAAGCGCATTTTTTTAAGCGGCTTTTTTTAAGCTAAATTTTGCTATTTGATATTGTAGTAATCTACTACAAGTTAATGTCAGCCTATCGACATAGATAACGAGTGTCGCGTCCAACCACACACAACTTTGATAATACAGTATCTTAAAAGTACAATAATTCTTAAGATAACTTCACATTAGGAGCTATTTTTTGGTCAGTATGAAGAATATTGATTAAAGTTTATATTACGTAAACAATATTTTTTGACATTTCAAAATTTATTGAGAAAAATTCTGGTAAGCTCTTGCAACTTAAATATTGTTACCTGGTACAAGTGCGGATCAGCACCTTGGGGTAATCGCGTATTAGGTTGCTCTGGCCTCATAACACGTTCAATTCTATTTTTTCGTGTTCTATATTTTAATTTATTAACTTCTTTTTCTAGCATATAACATGGTTGGCAGCTACGTCAGAAAAGCCAACAGGGGGCGATTATTCAAAAGAAATGAACGTTGTCGAGATAATGATTGATAAATGCAAAGATATCAATTAAAAATCGGAAAATGGCGCTGGAGCAGGATGGAGGTGTTTTGCATAAGAGTTGTTTTGAGTGTAGCGAGTCCTTTGGAGAAAGTGATTACATTATTGTCTGTACTGCTCGTGCTGAGCACGTATTTCATTGTGGTTGTGTAAATATTACAGAAACAAATTTTCGAAAGCTTTCTAAGAAATATTTATCTACTTGGATATGTCCTATTTGTCGATCAATATCTCGAGAAGTTTCTACTGACAAAACACGAGAAGATTTCGAAAAACAAAGTAACTGTGATAAAGGAATAGAGAATACGTTATCTTTTGGTAGTACATATTGTAATGAAGATTATCTCCTTGGTGTATTGAAGTCAGCAGTCAAAGAGGCGGTACGTGAGTCATTTGAGTGTTTGTTTTCTTCTATTGATAGTATTAGTTCTATTATACTGAATATGTCGTCTGATATACAGAACAATCTAGGACATTTGAACCAGAGAATTAATGAATTGTCAAGTAACATAAGTATGATTTCTGCTCAAAATGTCGAGCAAAGACATGCTGATATGTTGGGGTGTAGTTCAAGTGATTCCTCTAGTGATCGTCGAGAATTTGATCGTATTGTTCAACAATCTGACTATCATTTTAAAGAACTATATACAATATCACAAGAGACTTCGTCCGTTCTTATAGATGTACAAAAGAAACTTAACAAAATTTATAACACTTCGCATGACCTATCTGTTAATTCTACGTTTAAGAGTCTCACTGCAGAATCTTCTAATACTGTACAAGCAGGGAAGAATCATGCAGATACATTTAGAAATAACGACATAAATAGTCAAGGTGATAGACCTGTAACGATTATCCCAGGAGATAATCAAGTGGCATGGTCAGATATTGTTCGATCAAATTTAAATACTAATGAAAATGCTAAGATAAATAAAATCACTACTCAATTTAATACAACGAATAAATCGCAAATGATACCAAGAATTGAAGAGCAGAATGTAAATTTTCATAATACATACACCAATCGTAGACAAGAAATTATAGGAACAGCGTTAAATGTGCCTTTAAAAGCTAAACCTAAGTTATCTATTAGGAGAGTATTCCTATCAAGATTAAGTCCTGAAACAGAGTTGGCAGAAATCAAGGAATATCTGAATTCAAAAACAATTAACTATCTATCAGTGTTAAAGCTTACACCACGATACCCACAATTTTATTCCTCTTTTGTAATTGAAACTGATGAACCCTCTTATGATAAATTAATAGATCCAGATTTATGGCCGAAAGGTGCATTATTAAAAAATTATTTCTTACCAAGAAAAAAGAACTTAACTACTACGCATGAAACTAATCCTGTGATTGACTCTCATCATTTATTGTCAAGAAGTGCGATTTCCTCTGTTAGAAATGCCTGACACCAACCTCCCTCGATGGAGGACACTATTTATCAGATCCCAATGTCGAGATCTTATGGGCAGTTTTTAAGGTGCTTTCTTCAAAATGCGAGATCGATAAAAAATAAGTTGAGTACTTTGGAATATATTTTGAGTTCCCGATATGATATTATCTGTATTACAGAGACATGGATGGTAGAAGAAATGCCAGATGTTGATGATTTGTTTAATCTTTACAACTATACTTTATTTTCTGCAACAAGAACGAATGCTAGAGGTGGTGGACTGGTGATAGCTACTACATCAAACTCTTTTTATATTTTTAAACAATATAAAGATATTTATATATGTTTAATCTCTACAGTCTTACAAGTTTGTATTATTCTAGTATACTTACCGTGGTCCACAACAGTAGATGATATTACCAGACTGCAAAATTGTATTTCTGTATGTTTAACGAAATGGCCATTATTTTCTATTATAGTACTCGGAGACTTTAATTTGACAAACATAAAGTGGACTGATGGTAAACCATCATTCTCTGTCTTGACTGCCTTTGAAAGTGCTTTTCTAGCTGATATAGTTTACTTTTTTCAGTTAAATCAAAGTGTAACCTTTCCCACTCGAGGAGAAAATTTTTTAGACCTTATTTTTTATTTGAATTGTGATATTCGAGTTTGCAGTACTGAGGGCTTTCAATCTGATCACATACCCATCTTGTTTTCTATGCAATGCAATACAAACAAAGAAGTGACAGATAACAATTGCGATAGATATGTATATGCCTGGCACAAAGCAGATTGGGGTTATGTTAATTTTTTACTTTTAAATGTTAACTGGTCTTTTCTATATTCGCAATCTTATTCTATTCAAGATCTGTTCGATATGGTTTATTCTACCTTTTACGACATAATTTCAGTGGCTGTCCCCAAAACTCGGAAACGAGCATTCTTTGTCCCCTGGATAAATAGAAATATTCGACAGATTAAAAATTTAAGAAATAGATTTTTTCACAAATGGCGGACATATCGTGTACAAATGTATTATCATAGGTATAGACTATATGATAAGCAATATTTGAATTTAATGAAACACGCACGGGAAAATTATATCAAATCGTTACCTACTAAATACATCACTACTTCTAGATTCTTTTGGAGGACATTGCCTTCCTTTACAAGAAAGATTAGAATCTCGAATGACAATTTTAAATCAAATGATATAATGAATCGACTGTTCAGTTATTTTAAAAGTAAGTTTTCACTCTCTTTAAACAATAACTTTCAATTCTTATTCCCCAAAAATACTTCAAATCGTATCATCTATAAAAATATAATTGACTGTAAACACTTTAAAAGAGCCCTTAGTTCTCTGAAAAGTCCCGCTATAGGGCCAGATTTAATCCCTATAATATTTTTTAAAAAGTTATCCTTAGAGATTATAAATCATATTATTTTTCTTTTCAATCTTTGTCTCGCTAATACTTATTGCCCTACACAGTGGCAATTCTCGTTTATTAACCCTATTCTCAAACATAAAAAAGATGAAAACTTACCTTCCTCTTATAGGCCGATTTCGGTTACATCAGCTATGTTGAAAATTTTTGAGAAAATAATACTACAGTATTTAGCTTTTCATTTACAAAATCGATTAAGTCCTAATCAGCATTACGCGATACATAAGAGGTCAACTATTACAAACTTATTAGAAACACAAAATTTGATACTACATAATTTGAATAAAAGTACACCGACTCATGTTGTTTATCTTGATATGTCATCCGCTTTCGATACAGTAAATCACTCTATTTTATGCAACAGGCTTTTAAACTGTTATGATTTTGATTCATTATTTGTGAATTGGATCTATTATTACCTAACTCATCGTTTTGCTATAATTAAAAATAATAATATCTGTTCAGATCATTTTCCTTTATGCGTAGGGGTTCCACAGGGATCACCTTTAAGCGCTATCCTTTTTTCAGTCTACATTGATCCAATTTTTTCGTTAATCAAATCTTCTGTCTATGCCTACGCTGATGATATAAAAATTTTCAATACAGATTATACTATTTTGCAAAATGATTTATTTACTCTTTCTTCCTGGTTATCGACTAATCATCTTAATATCAATATAGAAAAAACTGATAGTATGACTTTTGTGTTCTCTGAATCTAATTTTCCAAACTTCACTTTTAATTCTGTTTCAATAAAACGAACTCGCAGTAAAAATGATCTAGGGATAATCATTGATGATAAATTATCTTATAGACATCAAATCTATCATGTAATAAAAAAATTATCTATCAGATTAGGAATTATTTGTCGCAACCTTTACTATTTACGAAATTATAAAATCTTACGAATACTATTGCTTACTTTTGTTCAATCGATAATTGATTATGGGCTTATAGTTTGGTCAGCTTCAGCAAAAACTTACATGGAATTGTTAATATCTCAACACTATAAAATACTAAAAAAATTATACAAAATTATTACAAACAGTGCTGAAATCCCTGATTACTTCTGGTTATGCCGTTATTTCAAAATTCATACTATTCATAGTAGGATTATCTTTTTTGACGCGAAGTATTTATATAATTATTATAATTTTCAGCTCGGAACTAAAATGTTAAGTCTTCATCCCCCGATTCGTGTAACACGTTCACCAGTTGCTTTTTATATACCGTTAGTAAAAACTGTTAAAATTTTTCGAATGTTTCCATATCGTTTGTTTTATACTACTTTTTTTACTGTGTTATTTGAGTGTTTGACTAATCCTTATAATGTATTTGTTAAGTTTGTAATTGAAAATACGTTAACTAATCATTGGAGTTACACATTTTCAAATCGGGTAGTGTAAATTATTTTAATTTTGTTTACCTGTAATGATAAATAAATATTTATTTATTTATTAAAAAAAATTCATATAAACCACTTTTTATTTGATAAAAACATTTTGTCATATTAAATAACAAAATGTGTGCTTTGTTATTTTGAAAAAAAAATTAAAAGTGATAAAAAGTAAATAATATGAGATGAAGTATAGTGAAATAAAATAAAAATATGAAATGATATAAGTACCCAAATTGTTATTAAACAACTTGTGTACTTACATCACTTCGTATTTTTGATTTATTTCAGTATGTCGCCTCTCACATTTCAGAATTCAAACCTTGTTTCTTTAACAAAGGATAACTCTAAAACGAAACAACGAACCTTAATGCGGTAAAAAGCATTTTATAACAAATTTGTTCATAATTCTGATCCTCCCAAGTAGCGTATGTAAATAAACTTCAAAGCTTTTTTAACTCGCACGTACAGTCTTTCTCCACCGTTATTATTCCCAATTCCGTCGGTCGTTCTTCCCATCCGGAGTTCGAGCCCATTCATTTAATCCCTCTTCCCATAGCCATT
>AYEL01020017.1:0-11036 GCA_000484575.1 Olivierus martensii
TTTATTGGGATGCAAGAGATTTTGATTCACTCTGTATAATAAAAGATTTATAAAGTAAAAGTTTTTCATTAGACATGGCTTATAACCACTTACTACTTATTAAAAATTGTTTTAATTTCTTTTTTGAATATAAACAATTTATTTAAAATTAAAAATATGTAAAGAAGGCATTTCTTTTAAATAAACGAAAAGTATAAAGTCAGAATTTACATTTTCTGTGGCATATTGATATGCTGCGACCATTCAAAGACAGTTCTATCTAAAACAGGGATGGGCAATTTTTTTCTGCCCGGGGCCGGATAAACAATCTTTAGGATGAAACGGCCGTGTAAAAATTGAAAAGTATCTAAGGACGAATTTAACCTTATGGCGCTGTTATTATATAATTATGTAATGAAATTATTGATTATTGCATTAGCTAATCTATTAACAATTAATAAAAACTTCTTTGACATAAAATGACTACTTACGTTTAAGCAAAATTGATTCTTGCACAAACATATTCCTCTCACCATCACACGGGACGGAATAATAGTTGTGGTAATTTATTCGCACACATTCTTATCAATCTCGCTAATATGTGTAGCCACTTTTATGATACATTTACAAAGAATATATTCGTGTATCAATATTATTTTTAAAATATCCTTTTTGTGTTTTTTTTTAGTTTTGGTTTGTATGCAAAAGAGCTTAAAAGCATCCGTAGAAACAATTTTTTATTAGAAACATTAGAAAATAATTCTACAAATTAATAAATTCAAATAATTTTATTTAAAAACATAAGTATTTTACCAAACTGATTGATTGCTAACATAACAACCTATTACATCAGAATGTTATAAAATATTAGGTACCTACGCAATTAATTTAGTAAAAACAAATTTGCCTTTGTAAACTTCAACTTAATGTGAATGGTGAAATTTACTATGCTCATGGTTAATTATATCATCACAATTTGGAATAACTCGATAGCGTACGTGTACACTAGCGAGATTATCCATTATTTTACACTACAGAGTATACATTATTTTATTTTTTTATTTTCGAGTAGAATTTTACAAATGTGGGCTTTGACACCGTAATGTGTTCTAGTTTATGCGGCGGATCGTATAAGATGCTTTCGCTGGCTGCCTTTTGCCCATCCCTGGTCTAAAGGGTCAAATACAAAATGAACATTTAAAATTTTCATGATGAAAGGAAGGATGATCAAACTTAGTTATCTTTTGCTGTTAACATATTTAAATAAGATAACCGAAGCTTGTGAAAGCATCCGTTTTATTGTGTTTTTAATTATAATTTATAGTCACTTCAAGGATACTTATACATATGTTGTAACCTCGGATATTTTTCTATATAGTAGATAACATTTAAATCTCCTATAGCTACTAAAGAATGCCTTATTTTTCTCACAAATAAATTGCACCGCTTTATACCATTCTTTCCCTTTTTTCCATGACTATACATTTCTCACAATGTCCTTCATTCTTCAAAGGGTTTAACTTATTATAAAGTCCTTCTGTGTGTTTCAAAACTTGAAAATATAATCTCAATTATGTGCTTTTATTGACTTTCTAAGCAGTTTAGATTATGCTTAAAATTATTGCTTCTACTTCTATATTTCGATTTGATCGACTGTTTTGAAGAAAACTGTTTTTACATTATATACTGTATATCATAATTTGCATCGCATAATTTATTGTTTAAAATGAACAATGAATAGTTATCAATTGTTTAATTCAAATTATCTATTACATTTTTATTTAACATTCACTCAAATAACTCATCATGAATGTTCCTTTTCCTAATATACGTCTTGTTTGTGTAGATGGAGAAATCATAACGCAATTATCCCTTTTAACAGAGGGAAGTAACTATTTCAGTAAAGCAGTTAGCGAAATGACGAAGAAGAGAAACCAGAAAAAGAAAGTTATCGAATTACATTGCAGTGTAGAAAATGCAACTCAAATGTTAGAGTAAGTACAAGACAATTTAAAATAAATAAATAAAACGTAAAATTTAATGTTGTTGTAAACATTTAAAGGTTTCTACAAAGGCAACGAATTCAATTGGAATCCATCGAAAGAGGAATAGAAATGTACTTAATCGGTCGTAGATTCGAAATAAAAGATCTTGAGGAACTATGCAGAAATTTTTTAATTGTGGCGATTAACAACAATAATGTTTGCAAAATTTATGAATTTGCTTGTGGCGCAAATGACCAACTTATAAGGTATGAATGCTGGAAATGGTTCTTCGAACATGCCGAAGATATCTTGACAACAGACAGTTTCTTCAGAAGCAAGAAAATTACGGTCGAATGCTTTGTTTCTCGTCCATATTACAGAAATCTAAATGAAGTCAATCTCTTCAATGCAATTTATTCTTGGGCTCGAAGGAGAGTTGTTGCACAACAACAAAAAACTAAAACTACAGATTCAAAGAGTGAAATTGCAGTTCGGCCGGCGGATATACGTACCAAAATGAATTTCGTGGTACGTAAAATTAGATTTTTGTCTATGGAAAAGGCAGAATTGGAACGGGACGTATTTCCAAAACATATCTTGACTCTAAAGGAACAAAAAGCAATTTGCCATTATTTCCGAAGTGGAATTACTGAAAATCTTCCTTTTTCTATTTGTAAAACAGAAATTAAAAGAACCGAAGATAAAGCAGAGGAATTAATAGTATACTGCCACCGGAAACCACAAGAAAATCCCGTTATAACATTAGAACTCCATGATAGGTTTATAGCTCAATTTTTAGTGAAGGAATACTGTTTTCTGCCATCACTAAATCTTTCTGTTACTCACGATCAGAAAGAAAACAAAGTTAGCATCACTGTAATTGTAAAATCCGATGATATTTCTCGATTTCTCCTTTCAGAAAAAAAATTTTCTATTGATCAAGACGGAACCGTGAATTTAAATCCACCTCTTTTCTTAAGAAAATATTGGATTGTGACAATTAGAACATCGTTTTTTTATTTTGGCAGATCATCAATTCCACTTATTTTTCTCAGAGAAAATACTGATATTTATAGTTATTCTTCTTTAATAACCTGTTATTCACTCAAAGTTAATCCATACTTTTAAATAATGACACCATCAAAATTGTAGTTCACAGTTAATAATTTAATTAAGAAGGATGAACTGATCATGTTATTTTTCAATAGTTCCAATTCTAAATATTTTGTAAACAAAGAAAATATTAAATTCGAGTCCTTATTATGTCATTTTCAATACGCTAGCAGAAATTAATATTAAAAGAGAGATTTATCTAAATCAGATGTTATTTATCCGAGATATATTACTCATAACTCTCAGTTGAAGGAGAGCATTCAATGATCCTTCAATGAATTCTCCTAAATATAAACTCTGGTGGTGTAAGAATAGGGAATTCTATAACCTCCAAAACAGAAGAATAGGGAATTAAACAGGATCCTTCAGAATAGAAGTATAGAATTTCGGACAGACGTTTCTTTTCACGTATTGGATATTGGACACTATGACGTCATATCAACTGCAGGTTCAAATACAAGACATCCAATAATAGATCAGATTTTGTTCATTGAAGTTACAATAATAATTGAAGAGATCATCATTAAGAAAATTAAACCTTCGATTAATTAAATAGCTTCTATTTAACTCTCATATAACGCTCTCCCCTCTAACGCAAATTTGTATAACGTGACGAAAAAATTGCGACTTATACTCATAGAACGCTATAAACAGTCTCGGTATAACGCGTAGGATAAATTTAACATTTGATATACTATTTGACTTTTTGTTTAAAAAAGCAGAATGCATACACTTACCTATTGTTTATACAGGGTGATTCAAGAGATTTGGGAAAAATTAGAGGAGCATGTAGAGGGCAAGTATAAGCAAAATTTTTTTGGGTAATTTTTTGATGTGGGGTTTCGTTAAAAAAATAATAACACCTGAAAGTTTTGTGACGTATCTGTGTGATGTGTAGCATCTAACGTGGTAAGTGCAATGCCAGGGATATTTGAGAGTGTGCCCCAGAGTTTTATTCGACGCTTTTTTGTAAATTTATTTTAGTATTATATTGAAAAACTTAAGATTCACAAATTCGATTTATTAGCTCATAATACTTTCATTAAAAATATACGTATAGTATTCATAGTATTTAGAATCCAGGAAAGATTTATCAGTAAGAAATAAATAAAGTAATTTCGTTTGTCGTTATCTAAGTCTTACTTGGTCTACATCATGGGTTTCCAATCTTTTGGCTTCTTTGCATCACATTTGAATCAAAAAAATTGCTTCCGGCCACACACAAAATATATTAATTCTAATGATAGCTGTTAAGCAAAACAAGCAATAAATAATGTATAATATATGCTATCCATCATGACAAATAAGCAGAAATGTCAATAGCACAATAATCTTTGAGTTCTTTTCGTTCAGAAATTTTTTAAAAATCATTGAGCATGTCAATAAGTTTTAATCACTAAAATAAAAACTATTTTAGAAAATGGAAATAGAAAATGTATAAAGTATTTAAATAACAAAATCTTCATTAACTTCATTAAATACATAAAAATTTCAATGTTTTCAGGAAGTTCACGATTTTATGTTGGGTCGCATTCATTGCAGCACTGGGCCTCGGGTTGGACAACCCTCGTTTAGCGCCTTTGTGCGGTGCACAACCTGCACCACCCACTTCGACCGGCTCTGATTATACTGTGGTAATTACAGTTGATCAAAGAAAAATTATACTTATAAATTACTTATAAAAATGATTTAATCGAATGATAAAATTTATTAAAAATATTAGAAAAGATTATCGTTTATAATAAAATTAAAACACTAAGAAAACATTTTATCGATAACTATAGTATGCAGTTTTCTATATCTAATCAATATTAATATGAAGAAGGAAATTCACTATAACCAAAATGCACACTTTATAGAACACATTTTTCCATTGTTTGCTTAAGCACATCGTTATATGAAAGTAAATCATGCAACCTATGACGTAAAGTATCACTAATTTGATTATGTAAATCAAATATATTGCTTCATTAATTCGTTCGATCTCATTTTCTAAGAAGTACCTTATAATGTAAGCAATACTTAATTTAATTTAATTTTTAAAGAATAAAATTGATATCAGCATTAAAAATATTCTGGAAAGCAGTTACACAATTGATTCAACTGGATTTCAGAATGTGCATCGTTTACTTCTAGAATCAGCATTTACAACAAAGTTGTTTCATTAAATGTTAAAATTGGCGTATAAATTTCAACGGTTAGTCATTGAAAATATTTGTTAACAGGTAATTATTTAAACATAGATATACTTAATTAAATAATTTATCAAAAATTATCTATACTATTTTACAGATACAATTTTTGATTCCTGTAAATAAATCAAAGAAAAATAAACTTCAATCGACTCAAAAATTAAATAATGAATTTCGGTTACGAGTAAGGATAGCTTTAGTTGGCAATTAGAATAATTAAAATCAATAGTTTATTAATACGTAAGGAGTATTTAGGATATTACTTTTCATAATTTTTTAAAACAGTTACTAAAAAATACGTTAAATTATATGAAATTCTGTATATTTTTCATGCAAAACTTGTATTACGATATATCTTTAATTGCCAGAATTATCAGGAATTTTATTTCGACATCTATATCTGTTCAAAATATCAATTAAACTGAGAAAATAAAATTTTCCTGATTATTTGATTAGTAATTAACATTCAATATTAACTAAAGTAATCTAATAATTCATAGAATATATTTTAAATGAAGTTAAGAGTGATTTAAATTATGTAATTATGAAAATTTAAATTAAATGTATTTTGATTTAGAGTAAGAATAATTAAATACATTACATAAAAAATATTAGGAATGTTATAATTGTTATGGAAACATTTATTATAATAAATTTAATACAATTATCTCATATTTAAGATTATCAAGCGTAAAGAGAAATTTTGGAATTATTTTGTAAAATTGGGATCTAAAACAGTGTTTCCCAAACTGTGCCGCGGGATTTTTCTAAAAAAAATTTAAAATTGTTTCAATAAATCAAAAAATATTCAATTTCCACCCTAAACTAATAAAATAAACACATGATGTATCAAATCATATCGCTACATTTTGCCACTAGAGGGGACAGTTATAGAAAGTTGTTAAATTTTCAACGCTAACACGTGTTGCAAATTTGAAGTTTATAAAGAAACTTTATTCATTGTTTACCCGTGGAAAAGTACTTAAGTAAGTCTGGAACTGGCGAAACTGTTAAATGAAAAGCAAGGAACTAAATATAAGTACAAAGAAGTTTATATCGAGTTTGGTTTCATCTGTTCGGGGCTTAAAGACGCTCAATTGCCATTCTGTCTAATCTGCAAGGCAGCTTTGTCGAACGAGGCGCTTGTTCCAAGCAAATTGAAAAGACACTTAGAAACAAAACATCCAACTTTAAAGGACAAACCGAAGGAATACTTCAAAAATCTCCTGACTCTACAAAATAAACAAGTTGAGAAACTTATAAACTACCTCAAGCTGCCAGAAAGGGAATTGATGGCAAATTATAAGGTCGCTCAGTTGCTGGCAAAACGCAAGAAAGTGCATACAGAGGCCGAATCAGTCATTGCACCAGCATTAGCAATTGTCGTTGAAACTATGCTTGGAACCGATGCTGTCGAAAAAGTCCAGAAAGTTCCTTTGTCAAAAAACACTATTTCCCGCCGAATTAATGAATTGTCGTCAGATTTAAAGGATCAAATTTGCGAACACTTCGAAGCGCTTGCCAATGAATTGTCTCTGTTGTAGTCTTTTCAAGTTGACAAATCTACGGACATTAGTGGCAAAGCTCAGCTGCTGGCTTTTATTCAATTCAGAAAGGATGGAAAATTTGTGAATGAGTACTTATTTTGCAAAGATTTACAAACTACGACGAGAGGCGAAGACATTTTCAAGTTGCTGAATGAAAACATTTTGCTCTTCAAACTACAGTGGAAAAACTGTGTCAGTGTTTGCACCGAGGTAAATCAAAATCAAATTGTAATATTGTAAATGTTATAATAAATAGTGTTGGCCACTTACTCTTTTCCGCTAGTGCTCTATCACACTTCTTCATGATAGAAACCTTTCAACTTTACTATTACTTTCCTATAATCTTCTCACTTCTTTTCTATTTTATGGCTAAACCAAGCGTGCAGCCATCTAAACCTTTGTTTTCCTGTTCCTGTTCCTGCCGGTAGATATAGAATATCCTATATCGTGTGATATATCGGCTTAACAAACTAACCTATAACTTAACCTAGCTTACCCATGCTCGCTCCTAATTTTCGGCTATCATCCAGATTTTCATTCGTCTAAATACCGTTTACCGTATGGAGTAACACGGTCTAATGTGCTACTAATGTTAAAATTTTCGATGAGCGCACTCTTAATTTTCGAGTCCCGCTGACCCCATAACAGATGGCAGACGAAAGGTGTTGGAAAACGAAAATTTCTTCGTTAAAACTTTCTCATGGATACCACAATATATTTAATATATATTTCAGTTATTGAACAAATCCTTCAAAGAAAAAATTTTTACCAAACTCCAAAGAAAAAATTATTTTAAAAATTCAGAACAGATAAGAATTTAAAAGATGTTATAAATTCTTTTCAACAAATAAGAAAATACAATTAAGATTCCGCTTAATTGGGACACGTTGGGACCAATCCATTTTTGCGCAATTAAGCGGCTGCCCTAATTAAACGATGTAATAATAAATTCTAAAATAAAATATATAATGTATAGGTAAATAAATAATTAGTAAAAATAATAATTAAGTACCTGTTTTAAAGCTTTATTAAAATAGGTACCTAATTATTAGCTTTTTAGCGATCTCCTCTGACTTCTCCTTCAACACTGGATCGCTGATATTCACGCTTCGCCCTCTAATTATAGAAAACCATTGATCTAATGCTTCTTCGACTTCTGGATCCTTTCCTTCACGCTTTCTTTTGGATGTTCCTGGAATTTCTCTCTGTACTGCACACTTCTCACGCCGTTGATTTTCTTGTAGAAGACCCGATATGGTAAATTTTGGTACATCAATTATATCAGCGAGTCTACGATGGCTTGTATTAAATGGCTGGCTTTTAATTTTATCCAGTAAAGCAATTTTAGTTGAAAGTGTAAAATCATTTTTTGGCATCTCGGCAAAGATTTAAAAATTTTAAATAAAATCGACATTGTAAATGAATATCGCTAGGTACAGTGTATAGCAGGGTCTCCAAACTTTTTGCCGTGAGAGCCACATGGGTACTTCAGCATCGTTCTGCGGGCCATAGCAGGAAAAAAACTCTAGAACTTGATATATGAGTTTTATTGAAAGCAGATAAACCAATACAATAATGAAGCAGATATAAGGAATAACTTTTTTATTTCGTTTTGAATTCTTTGAAATTTTTTTTTTTCGTTTGTCCATTTTAACCGATATTTTACAGTCAGAAAGATCGTAACTTAGATTTCAGTTACTTTTTGCTATTCCGGAATATATTTTGAACCCAATTTTAATTAATGCATTTGAAATCTATAAACACCCCATGAATTTTGTGGATTCGTATTCCAATTAGCGGACCGGATAAAATCATATCGCGGATCGCATGTGGTCCGCAGGCCGTAGTTTGGAGACCCCTGATATATAGTAACGGTAGACTCTTAAGCAGACTCATAAATTGCCAGACTCACGACAATAGATAATTTATTCGCATCTCGTTAGTGTTGTCAAATATTAGTGTAAGTAGAGTTGATATACTTTCGAAAAATCCTAAAAATATATAAAAAACGTCTAAATTCCTTTTCTGCTACTGTCCCAATTAAACGAAAAGTTGTCTCAATTAAGCGTTTAAATTATGTATTAGTTTAATAGTTTGGTTTTCGTTCTTTGAGATTTGGCCCAAAAAAAGCGGCTGCCTCAATTAACCGTAGCCCAATTTAGCGGAATCGATTGTATTTGGAGATTTCTTAATTTTTTCCGAAAAACAAAAGCAAACATTGTTTTCATATGAAACAATTGAAATCTCTATTTAACTCTGATAGTGTGGAGAAATGTGCTGCTCAAAATTCATAATAATCAAACTTATTTTAAGCTTATTTGTTGCAGCAACTTTTATGAAGCACATAAATAATAGTTGAAAAAATTTAATTAAATTCCATTGGAAATTCATGACCTTCAGTATCATTATTTCACTCAAATATATAAATTAAAAAATTTCAGTTGGCGTTTCAAAATATTTAGGAATTAAATTTCAAAATGGTTAAAATAATCAATCACAATCAATCTTCATAAAATTTATGATCGTTTCGGATTCCAATTCAAGTCTTATCGCATATTAGGCACAAGGTAATCAAAAAGTGTGATAGTTTTAATGACAATTCATGTAAAGAGATAGTCTTAAGCTTAAGAAGATTGACAGGAGGAATGAAAGTAGTAATCAGTCTTCCGAGAATAACCTTTGAATATTCAATGAGACTTAAGACACTTCGCTGGTCATTTCATTCGATCAATTTCCCCGTTCCTCAAGATATTGGTACACGAGACTGCCTGTGTGAATGGGCATTATATATACCAGCGTTTCCCAAACTGTGTTTCGCGGAACACTGGTGTTCCGTAAAAAATGAAAATTAATATAAGTCTCATATGATTTAATTAAAATACTGTGCCAGAGTCTCATATGATTTAATTAAATTATTGTGCCAAGTTGAAACTGGAGTCGCCAGTTTGTAATTTTAAAAATTATCAAATTGTAATTTTACACAAATACAATTTGATAAAAAATGTTTGTTTTGCCTAATTTATTTATTAATATCTACCTATACTATAAAATAACCAGTGTTCCGTAAAATTTCAGGATTTGTGAAATGTTCCGTCATAAAAACTTTGGGAAACACTGATACTATTATCAATTCTGATAATATCAATTATTAATATTACAAGGTCTCATATGTATAACGTTGTCCATTCAAAGTGCCTCCCTCAAAAATGTGGAGATAACAGGTACAGCCATTGATACTGATTCCTTAATCTTCACCTTTAAATTAACGATTTCTATTGTGTTTGATGGTTGATATCCGAGCCCCGAGGGTATTAGCTGCCAGAGTGCAAACTTTTATCGGCTGCCCCTAAAAAAGCAACTGTAAATAGTAAGATTTGTCTATACATAAAGATGTAGATGCAAAATAGGAAGTCGTAAATTTTTTTACGTTTACTTCTTTCTGTGTTCTTCGTTTTCTATATCCTTCTCTAAAAAATCTCTTTCTTCAGTTTGACATTTAAAATAACCGTTATTAAAATAATAATAATAATAATAATAATAATAGTTAAATATTACGATTTAGGATATACCAAGAAATGAATAAGTTATTAAAATAATAATAATAATAATAATAGTTAAATATTACGATTTAGGATATACCAAGAAATGAATATTATTTCTATTAATGATTATATTGCATTTTATAATCCAAATTAGATATTAGCTACATAAAATAAATATTTGATATTCGTTTCTTGCTGTCTTATCAATGTTGACGCTCGGGTGCTGTGTACCCTTTGAACCCTGGTGTTCAAATTGATTCATATCTTCAATCACTTTCCTCCAGATAAGTATTTTCAGTTTTAAGACAAGGATATATTTTTTTCTTGTTAACCAACTATGACAGACTGAAACAGTCGACTCAAAAAAATTAATATAAATTAAAAAAAATGGAATTTCTCCGAATAGATTAACAGCCCCCAAAACACAGAATAATTATGCTGATTAATATCAGGAATTACATACAAACATGTAGTCCTACATAAGAAGTATAATCACCAAACAAATTCAATTAAAGTGAAATACAGTACACGAGTTATGACAGAGTTACGTTCAAAAGTTTCCGTCGTAATTCAAATCCGTCATAACTCGGAACATTGTGTTCCGAGTTTTGACGGATTTGAATTACGACGGACATGATGCAAAGATGGTGTGTATAATAAAGCCAGTACATTTTTTTT
>AYEL01020077.1:0-10176 GCA_000484575.1 Olivierus martensii
TTTGGCAATGCTGTGTAAAGTAGCGTCCCGGTTCTATTACTGTCTTTGCGTGCCTGAAGAGGATGTGTAGCACATCGAAAACGTTCGCTTGTATTTAAGCTAATAAATTTAGTTTGATACTTTACTGCAAGAAGTGCTGTGTTTTTATGTATTTAAGTAGTCTTAGTTGAAGCAGTTTAATAGTATTGTTAATCTCACGATATTTATGATTGACAATTCATGTGATTTCTGTAGTGCTGATCATTTAGAAGATATGGTATAATTATTTTGTAGCTGATTTTAGATAACAGATTTTTGCTCCTGATGATCAGTTGTATGTTATCACTCCCATTAGTTGCAGCAAATTTTTATTGTGTTTTGTTCTGATTTTTTATTGTTTAAACTTCATTAAATATTTTTGTTGAGATTTGGAAATGATAAACTTTTAATATTTTTTTGATATTTTCTGCTAAATAAATATTTCAATGAAATCATATTGTTGGGAAATGCATCTGGATGCAATGTAGCATAATTTCATCCTGCTTTCCATCATGACATTTTAACAAGTTTGGCATTTCATCTAAGTGGTATATTTACAGGCATACTTTGCTTTATGGCACTTTGCTAATACAGTGCTTCTCAATTATATTCCATGTTATTATTTTATATCTCAAAATGAAATTATCTGCAAATTAATATTTAAAATAAGTATATAAAACATAAATTAACAAATAGATGGACCAGGTCAGAGTCATCCTGAAAAACTGTGTGTGAGGCCTAGAATCAAATTTGGATCCTCCAAGATGATACATGAATACTTTAAAACATAGCTAACTGACTGAGTTTTTTAGACCTAGAATAATAGTTAATATGTTTTTTCATATGTATTAGCAAATGAAAAAAGACCATGATTCACTTTACAGCAATAGTCTGGAATCTAACTGCCATAATAACAAGTTATGCCTATATTCTAATAGTGAAATATATTTGAAAAATTTTTTAAATAATAAAAAAAGTATATGTTTATTTCAATGAATTCATATTTTTCTCAAAAATTGTAAGTTAGCTTATATACAGATTTTTACTAATTTTTAAACTTTGAAATAGGGGAGTTTGCAAATTAGAAGAGTTTTAAACGTTTTCTAAGGGGATGCATAACATAAAAATCATTTTATGTTATGCATCCCCTTTCTAAAATGATACTTTTCTTGCTTAAATCGCACATTTTTTGTTTACGTACAAAATTATACTAAAAAAAGTGTAGTTTATATAAAGAACAGCATATATATGAGTATATAAAATATATATAATTTTCAAATATTTTGTAATTATTTTATTTAAAAATGTAATATTATATACTGTACTTACCTCAGTAACTGGATGAACTGGACAATATTTTGCATGGCCATAACAAATGCATTGTCCACCAATTGAAATGTCTTTAATAGAATAGAAATACTGTAAAAATAAGATTCATAATATTTAAATCAAAAAATAAAATATTATATATATTGTTATATTTGAAAGATATTTAATTATAAATGTTTATAAATACATATTCTGATAAGTCAGTAATTATGGTTGCCACTAAAGAAAGTGGGAGTCTATTAAGCCTTCATTTTACTTGGTTCTTCAAGACCCACTTGAGCTTCTTAATATAGGTGGGGCATAATTGCTGTCATTCAAAAATACTTATGTAACATATGCTATCTTTGTAACAATACAAAAAATGATACTGCTTTTTGTTTAAAACTAGGAAAATTTGTTGCATGCACTTCACATCACGCACAAAACAGAGCTAAGTTGTTGACTCTCTTATAGTGCCATATTTTAGACAAGTTATTGCATGTAGTGGTCGTTCTGATTCCCACTGTGCGATGCTTGTTATTACTTGTATTTTATGTACCTATCTATACTTATATTTTACTTAGGATGTAAAAATGGCTACCAATTTATTTATTGCTATTTATTTTAATTTTAATAATAATGAAAATGGGTCACAATTATTTTACTTTATATTAAACCTTTTGCAGACCCCTGATGTTGTCCATGCACCCCCAAATTAATTTTAATTTGCCACAGACCACCTCAGGGGAGTGAAAAATTAAAATTAACACACAAAAAAAACGATTTGCAAAAGGTTGATTAATAAATTCAGAATTGAAATTTTTATATTTTTTTTATTGTTTTTTATCATATTTTGTTCCACTTCCTTCACAAGGATACTTGTCCACAGTAATGAATGGGTTAAATTGTAATTTTAATTATTAATTTTCAAATCAATGCTAAGATGTCATCATTTATATTGAAATACCTCTTACTTTAAATATTAAATAAAAGTAAACAATAAGCCAAATAATGATTTATCTTATTTATTTGACTTATTGTTTACTTTTATTTAAGGCAGGGGTGTCAAACTGGCAGCTTGCGGGCCCTTGATGTAATTTTTTGTGGCCCTCAATGCTCTTAACTAAAATGAAAATAAGAACAATATGCTATTAAATAGTAGAAAGTAACTGTCACTTCGGAGCTATTTTATATGCTATTCAATATGATATACTAGTTTGATTTTAATGAAATGAATTGCACGAGATTGGCCTTATCAGGCATATATGTACAGATGACACTGATCTTTCAGATCGGTAACACAAATTTAGTGCTTTCCTGCAAGGACTACATTCTTTTGTTTGAAATTTCTTACCAGAAAACAGAAAGCCATAAATGAGAACCTGTATTTTTTTGGATAGACAAATATAATGATCAAGTTCCAAACCATCCCTCTTTGAAGGTCTTATATAAATAACGCTCTAACAGGCTTGTTTAAGATTTATTTGTTATGTTATTAACTTATTTAAAAATGTAAGTAATTATGGTTGTTTGAATTTATAAAATTTTAATGAAAGCTTTTGTTTTTGTACAGAAAATGTGACCTTTTAAACTTAATAGAAAATTAATGATTGATGGCAAGAAATAAAATTAACAAAATATCTATAATTAAAAGAAATTATGTAGTAATTTTTGTAATATATTCATTTGATTACCCAATGTTTTTAATTATATTATCTGTATTTCTGAATCCTTACACCAAAATGTAATAATAAAAAAAAACTTCAGATTTGTGATGTGGCCTGCGGCAATTTTACAAGTGTGGGATTGCGATCAGTTTTGTTGTTTTAACGTGTCAGATGGCCAAATTATAAATTAATATTTTATTTTATTAAAGACACGTGAGTAAGGGCACTCAGAGTCCAAAGGTGTTGGAAGGTCAGAGAATAACCACACTTATATAATTAAATAATAAAACATATATATTTAACAAAAAAAAAAAAGAGTACATAAATTTAACTAAAATACATTTAAAAAAATAAAACATTAAATGACATAATAATTACATTAGTTATAAGGAATCTGAGGAACAATCCATTATAATTATAAAAAAATTAATGAATACAGATGATAAAAGTTCAAAATTATGATTTAGATTCTAATTGTTAGTTCGAATTTTAGGTCCAATTAATTACTCGCGTGTACACTTAACATACCCAGAAAGAGAGAATATATTCTTCTGCTTCTTCTTTCTTCTTTATTTTACAATATTGTTCTTAAAAAGGATAATGCAGTAAATTGTAACTGGTATAGTTTATACGACGAGAGACTAAACACTACCGACAATGGAAGACAACACAGGACTGAAGGAGACTGACTGACTGACTGCTGACAGCTCACTTCTGACTAACATATCTTCTGAAATTTTTCCTTTTTCTTAAAGCTTAGGCTGTCCACCAATCCAACTACATTTCCGGAGAGGTTCGAATCAAACCCAGTTATCCAATTGGAGGAATTTGATTTCTCTCCTCTCCCAGGAATGCTGCTGAACGGCTGTCAAGATTGCTTGTTAATTTCTTTCTCATGAACTTATAGATTTTTTTCTATGACCTATAAGACGATAAGTTTTTTTTATCTCTTCTCTCCCTCTCCCTTTCTGAGCTGTTTATGAGTTTACTTTAACCTATATGATCGCGTCGATCTCCTATTTCGCCTCGTCTAAATTTTTGAAATTCTTTTAATAACATTCCTGTTGTTTCCAATAATTATCTGAATTCGTTAACTTATTAATTTCTGCATTCTTTTATTATTACTATTATTATTTCTTTAAATTTAAGCGATCTTTTTCTCGTTTTTCGCACAAAACATTCGTTTTAAATCAAAAACGAAACTGGATATCGTTACTTATTGTTACAGCACAATTATTCAGAAATCATAATATTTTGTAAATAATAACAACAAAATATATTTAAATATAATTAGTATAAAAATTAAGTATTAATTATAATAATAAAAAGTAAGATAATATAATAATCACGAAATGGGTGTGACCTTATAAAAGCTCATTAAATGGCCCTTGAATTAAAATGAGTTTGACACACCTAATTTAAGGTATCATCATCTGTTGAGTTAATAATCAATTAATTTTTAAATTTGAACTAAGTGGTGTCATCTAGTATTTACTAATTAGACAAGAATTTTTAAATTAATTTTCCTAAAATAAAATTTTGACAAAATTAATTTAAAAACTCTAATCTAATTATTAAATCAACAGATGGTGGTATTGTAGTCTTTATTTGAAAATTAATTATTAGAATTATAGTTTAATTCAGAATTATTGTGCTAGGATTAATTTGGCTTGAAATATTTGGTTTAATATTATTCCCCTACTTTGTTTCAGAGATTAGAGTATATATATTTTTTTAAGATAGCAAAGTCACAATATTCAAAATTAATAATAATCCTAACCCTAATGGCTTTAACAACTCTGCAAATCCAGAATCCAATCTGAGCTCAGATCTTTTTATTATTTCCAAAAATAAACTCTGAAAATAACAACCATCTAACACCAAGTCTATCATCTATACAATAAAACCAAACAAACAACTGAAAAACTTAGTTGTTAGAAATAAATAATGAAAAAGATGTTTGAAACTAATGCTAATGTGGGATGCTCGCGAGTGATATAATTTCACAGGCCTTAGCCTTGTGTGGATATAGTCAGGATCTGACACCAGTCAGTATTGGTGTGAATGATATTTACAAAACAGGTGGGTTTGCCTAGCGGATGATGATGTGTGGGTTGTAGTTGTGGTAAGGATGGACAAGTGCTCAAGGACACAATGATAAACAGCTTGTACAGTTAATACCTTGGATCTTTATTCGTGAGTGAGAGAGAATATATCATATCCTAAATAGGAAAATAAATACCTTGAATATTCAGAAGATCCCTGATGAACTTCAACTTTGACAATACTATTTGGGCTTATCCCAACTTTGTAAAAATTAGGAAATGCCAGTTGTGGAAGGGAGCTGAACAGCGATCGTTCTTCTGATCATGCTGTTCTCAAACCAGTACTGATATTTCATTCTATGTCTATCTTCAACGGAGGCTGGCAGTCAATTCCCTGGCATCTATTGCATGACACCAATAGTTTTCAGTTCTAAGTTCTTATAGTTCTTTTGTCTTGAGCAGACCTTTTATAAATGCAGTGGTGATGGTGGTCAGTGTGTGGTTTCAGGGGGTTTCCTTCTCTGAAGCATGCTCACTTCTGTCCAAACCTGACTTATTTCGTATGGAACTATCACTCCCTTAACTCGGAGTCTGGGATGCTGTTTCTTGTCTTGTCTCAGCTCGAAAATGGGTGACAGTCATAAAGCCATCAGTTGAGAGATTAATGATGAATCTCCTCATCATTGAGTCTTTCTTTAGGTCACACGGTAGGAAGAAGTTTGAAACTTATTTGCTGGCTTATCCCAACTTTGTAAAAATTAGGAAATGCTAGTTGTGGAAGGGAACTGAACAGCGATTGTTCTTCTAATCATGCTGTTCTCAGACTGGTACTGACATTTCATTCTACGTCTATCTTCAATGGAGGCTGGCAATCAATTCCCTTGTGTCTATCTCTTACAGGGCTGGCAGTTCACTCCCCAAAGAATGTCACAAGGTCCAGGATTAAACATCTGACCTTTGCCATAAGATTCCTGGGCTCAATGTATTTTGAATTTTAACTTTAAAAAAGAACTTTCCACTTGATTTAATTATAATACTGTTCATTCTAGCACTGATTAAAAGTGGAAAAATTTACACACAAAATTTGGTTGCTTTTGACTTTATTAAGTCCTCATCAGCTATACTTTACATATATAAATTGTCGAACATAAGAATGTCAATTACAATTGTAATTCTTCTGTTCTTTACTGTTAGCAACCAAAGATGGTATCTGTAATACCGAAAACGTTTTTGCTTCCAATAAAATTTTTTAGTGAGAAACTTATACTGCTAAAAGTGCTTTTTGTTTCAGTTAAGGATTTATACATGTTAAGCAGTATGTTTATTTTGAACTTAAGAATGCCAAAACAGAACAAATTTAAAGTTTAAATATACAAATGTTAGAATGTTAAAAATGTGTTGACACTAAAAAGCATATCAAGTACCAAAGCCCCTCCTCTTTTTTGTAACTACAGCCCTCCATATCTTTAGTAAACACAGCTATGGCCCTCTTATTCATTATAATTGGACAGCACTGATCTAGAATATCCAAGTTCAATTCTGAATTCTATATCTCTATATACATATAAAGAAATCTGGGCCAAACTCTAAATTTATTACTATTCAAGAAAAGTTAAATGCTACCCTTTCCTCCAAATTAAAAAAAATTAGTTCATAAAAATGCAATATATTTTATGAAATATAAAAAATACAAAAAAAAGAATATTTTATGTAGTTTAAGATAGATTTATTGCTTTTCTTTTATTTGTTTTGTTTTTTTATATTATTTTCTTTTTACATCAAAGCAATCTTTTTTGCTTTTTAGATGCAAATTTTTTTAAAACTTTTGCAAAATTTAATTTCTTTGTTATTTCATTTTATAAAACATGACAGAATTGAAGTTTTTCTCTATTTATACAATACAACTAATGAATTTTTTAAAAAAATCATTACTTATCAGAATTTTACATATTATTTATTTATTATTGTTATTTATTTATTAATTTTCTGGAAAAATGCCACCCTTAAAATATGCTATCTCAAACAGATGCTTGCTTTGAAAGTGCCTAGAGCAGGTCTTGTCCAGCACATCATTCCATTTTCTTTAATAAATAATCATTTTTAATGATATTATCCAATTATTTGCTGATTATTAAATGGTAACATTCATTTCAGTCCCTACTACAGATCATCCATATCCTTGGAAATATCAGTCAGACTATAGGAAATGGGGGTTAATGGGTTAGAACTGGATCTGAAGCCCTCAAATAAATTTCTCATGGAATGGAACTGGGATTCAATCATCAGTCTTTTGGAGAAAACTCAAAATGGTTCCACACATTCAATTTGGCCAACTTTTAGCACCACTGACTCACTCAATCATAATATAGATAGTGTGCAATTGATTTTTGGAATGGCACCATTGTTTATTAATCTCCAGTTGAAAACCAGCTTAAAAACTGGAAAGAAGAAAGAAAATGTTTCCAAAAATCAATACTTGCCTTTGTTTAGCTATTTCATAAAATATTCTTTGAAAGAAAACAATAATCATAATATTTCACAATGGTATTAATCAAAAACCAATGATATATTATTGTACTAAATACTTCATCATAAAAACAAAAAATATAATATAAAAACGTTTAAATTCAATGAAAAATTCCATTTCTTAATATGTTTATAGAAAAGTAAATAGTATCATCACTATTTGTCTACTGGATGGATATATGATAAAGCATTAGCTTACCACTTGGAAAATCCAGATTCAATTTCAGATCTTGCACCTTTAAGTCTGAATTTTCATATTTTTTTAAAAGAGGTTCAAGCACTAAGCTGATGAATCTCATCCATCATTTTACATCCAATCCTATTATGGAGTTGACTGATTAGTCAAGTGAAAATGTTTAAAATTTCAATTCAGAGGATCTGGAATCATATCCACATGTTATTCTTTGAAAAATTTAAATGAGGGTTGCAGGCAGCATAAAACAGGGCAGATGATGATATTGTCAGCTTTATATTCCCACATATTAAAGTGATGTATTTTATTCAATTTTTGAAACATTTGCTCATATAAATTTCTCATAAAAGCTGGATAAAGGCATAAGTTGAATTTTTTATACAAATTATATTTGCTCGTAAAATCAGGATGTTTGATATCAAGATATCATAAACTGGAGTTGACCTATATTTCAGACCCTGTTTTATAAATTATAAAATTTTTCTGCATTAGCAAATAGTGACAATTTAAATAACCAATAGATAACTATTACAGAATATATTAAAATGTAATCAATCTTATCATAATCAATTTGGAGTAAATAAACAATAATACTCCGCTTCTGGCCAATCAGACCAACCACGTGATTAACTATGAATAACTCTCTTATGTTACCTCCAGTTTGGGTCTGAGTGTTTTAAATCAGTGTGATCCTGTGGCAAGGTGGAACTTTCTCTTTTAATATTGTCAAATGTATTATATTGTTTTTTTAATTTTTTGTTCATTGAAAATTTTTGTTGGCAATATTGTATTACATTCATGTGAAAGTGTTTAATCCTTTAACATTTTTATTATTTTTATTGTGATTTTTAGATTCTATATTATTATTATTAAATTTTAGTATTCTGTAAAATATATTAATCCAGGTCTTTATTAGCTAAATAACAATAATAATAGTTATTATTTTCTGTTTAATATTTGTGAAAGCATTTGTTTATTGTTTAATTGGAATATTGCAATATTTGATTGGGAATATTATTCTGTATGGGTAGATTTTAGCTGCAGAGCTTTTGGGCATTTATTTTGTTAAAGGGCTTAAAGGGACAGCAGGTGTAAACCATATGCTTATTTTACCATTGATGTTTTTTGCATAGTTTAATGCTTTGTGTAATTTCAATTTTTAGAATTGTAGAATAAATTATTAATTTTTCCTAAAATATAGCAGTTTTGCATTAATAATAATGTATTTTGTAAGAATCATTTATCAGGTTTTTCTCTGTTAATGTTTTAGTTTTATAGTAAAGAAATGGACTACAGAAATATTTAATAACAACTTGCTTACTTTTAGCAATAATCAGTCCCAACCCACTTTATAAAAAATAAAATACACCTTAAAAAATATTCCACTTGCTTTAGTGCTGTATAGGACTGATTATTGCTAAATGGACTACATTTAACAGTAAAAGAGGATAACTATTTTATTGAAACATGTTGATTGATTGCCATGTTTCTTAACAACAACAGAAGGGCTGAATGTTGCCACACAATAATAATAATAAACTGAAAAAATAAATACTCTAACATTCTGAAAAATGTATATGGAAGAATAGTCTTCCACCTGCAGTTTTGTTATTCTAAGGAGTTGGTCATTCTGATTGATTCTTCAATTTGGCCAGAAAAATAAGACGAAAGGGAAACTTTTTTTGGTCTGTATTTCAATTGAAGCAGACTATGTGAATAGCAAAAACGTTTTTGAATAAACAGTTTATCTTACTTACTTGACTTATAGTTTACTTTTATTAAGAATGCATTACATTATAACTTCAAAAATTCTGTAAAAAATTTTTCATTTTAAAATTTTAATAATTCTGATTATCTGCATGATAGATTTGTAGTCTCCTACTGTATTTAAATATTAATTTTAAGATATAAAAAATTTTATTCTTACTCTCCGAGTAACAGATTTATCTTGATAAGAATTATTAGTTTGCAAAAGCATAAGATCTGCATTGAGAGTGCGAATTTTCTGTAATCTTAAACGAACAAATCTTGCTGCAGTAAATTCCTATTAAAAACATAAAAATTTTTCATTAATATATGAATATTTTCTAAAATCAAAAACAAATCAAATGTAGTACAATTAAAATTTTATTATTATAGCTTTTGAAATCAAATATATCACTATTGACTTTGCATAATATTGAATTTAATTTATAAGCAAATATCTGTAGTTAATAGAATATGATATTTAAATATCAATATGAAATTTATATATTAATATATACAGGGTGCGTCAGCTAAATCCGGACAAAATAGACAATTTAATTAAACAAAATTTTATTTAACAAAAAGAATAAAATTATCAAAATTATCATTTGCACATTAATTTGGGATCCCTTTAGATTAAAATTACTTGATGTAATTCCCTTCTGCCTCAATT
>AYEL01020079.1:0-10734 GCA_000484575.1 Olivierus martensii
TAGTTTCGAAAATATGATTAAATATGCTTGGTATGCTGCCAAATTAATAAAAGACAGAACACTATTTTTAAATGTGAATGACATCTGCTTTCCAACAACAATTGCGAAGCAAAATTGTGCCTGTAAGGAGATTGCTTTCATAAAATGTGCCTGGTGTGAAATATATTTTTGTTTCACTTGCTTTTATGATGAATACCATCCAAAAAATTGTCTACGAGGAAATAAACGAGGTTATGACAATGAATAATAATTGATGAAATTGTAAAGATATATTATACTATGAATATATTCCTGTCTTGGTTCATTTATTAATAACATTAAACATAATACTGTGTTTTATTTATGTTGATAGTACTCTAGTGTAAAAAGCAGGTTCTTATTTCTTGCTAACATTTCAATTTTACTTGTTAATTATCACTATCACATAGGGGTGTGATAAAATTAACTGTTTTATGGTCTGGTTATTTCCTTTAAATTTTATTTTCGTGCATGCATCAGTGATGAAATATATTTAATTAATGCTGTTTTTAACCTTTTCAATTCATATTTCTGCTAATACGAATAAAAAAAAATATATATATATAACTAGCGGGATTAGAAGTCGGGCCGACTGCATGGAAGTTTGCCACTTAACCATGCTGCCACGCCAACTCGTCGTTAATTAGTATAACGAACTGGTATACTTTCGTCGCGTCTTTCTTCGAGGTCATTTTTCTCCATAATGGCTAGCCATTGGCCTCTAGCCTTTTACTGTGTTTTAGTACTAGTCAAGAACTCTTACAGAAATAAATTTCGTTTCATTCCGTTTTCCGGCCCTCATGTCCTCTGCTTGTCAGTAGTGCATTGGTTAAGATTTGTTTTTATAATTGCGTGATCGCTGGTTCAATTCTTAGCTTTGATAATTTTTTATTATTATTATTTTTCTTTTGCATTGTTTTATATAAATACAGTTATTTATATTTTTTTATTTGCTTAAATATATTTATATATGTTTATATCAAACATGGTTTCTATATATTTTTTGCCAATAGATGACGCCACTTTACTCTATTCTGTAAAAAAAACTAACTTTCTGACTGCAAAATGAATGTGGTGCATTTGAAAATTATTTCTCTCGGCATTTGTAACAAATAAAAACTATTCCGAATGACTTTCGTCGATAAAGTCTTTAACAATCATTGTTTAGTTTTTATTACATTTAATGTTTATCAAAATCAGTTCCACAAGGTTGAAGGATTCACAATTAATGAACGATGTAGGCCAGTTAAGAAGCCGATGATGTATGATTTCATTTCATTCAAAACAAAAATAAAATTAATGAATCTAGCTAAAAATCATTCCACTTGGAATCTATGCACTCTCCATAGAAAGTTCTCGTAAATTATTAAAGAAAGAAGGGAAAAAATATCAAAATTGGAGGAATATTTGCCATGTCTAAAAAGAAAAGATTATTTGGAACAGTGGAAGAAGGATGCGGAAAATGGAGGAACAAAAGCCGACAAAATGCAAGCAATAAATTCAGAAACATTTGAACATTTTAAAGAAGCGAGGAGTTGTTACGAACAGGTAATATAAGAAAAAGCGCAAGAAGTTTATATCTATATGTAAAGTAGTGCATTTTAAATGAATATTGCAATAAATATTTATAGGTAACAACAAGGACCTTGCAACAATGGGCATTGACAGCTGCCATTCCTTTCCAGTCCGGTTCATTTTCTTTTCAAGCTAGTCCTACATGGGTGAAACAATTTAAACGCAAACATAAAATAAAGCAACGGACAATAACAAAATATGTCAGCCGAAGAGATTTTTCTTCACTAGACGAAACCTTACTATTAGCAGAGAGATTTCAAACACAAACAAATAATTTACTTCATGACTTTAATTTGGATTTCGTTATTAATACTGACCAAACGGGGTGACTATAATCAAATAATGTTAGTTAAAAATTCTAGTTTAATTATTAATTAATAGATGGTGCCACTCATTGATTTGTTAATAATAACAATAGAAGCTTTTTTATGGGAATCGTTTAATCATTTTCCCTTTATTTCTTATAGGGAAAACTCGTAAATAGGAGCTTTTTTATGGGAATCGTTTAATCATTTTCCCTTTATTTCTTATAGGGAAAACTCGTTTAGAAAAAGTCCATAGTCTAGAACGGATTAAGGACGTATACCGAGCTACCACTGTATATGCATAAGTAATATAATGGAAGCATTCATGACTAAAAGAAATACTATAAGCCTTATTTTGAAAAAAGCAAGCACTGTTTTTTTCAAAACAGTCAAATCAAACAAGAAACAAACAAGAACTTTTTCAAAAATATGCTGTTGAAGAACCATAACTCCAAAATAAACACTGAAGCTTTGAGCAATAGTGGTATTTCAAAATGTACGTAAGTTCGAAGCGCCGTATATCTAAGAGTCATAACTGAAGATACGACTGTATTTAAATCTGTCTCATCCGTACTGGATGAAAAGAAATGATAAAAAGTTATAACGTCGAATGTTCAAATAGCGAATTATCAAAAACCGATAAGGAGAATAAACAGGACTTAAATATCAAAAACACAATCTTTCACTACAGTATTTTCAAGGCTTTCATTTAAGAGTACGTCGAATGTTCGAATAGCGAATTATCAAAAACCGATAAGGAGAATAAACACGACTTAAATATCAAAAACACAATCTTTCACTACAGTATTTTCAAGGCTTTCATTTAAGAGATTTTAATTAAGTTAGTGTTCAAAGGTTAATACGTCCAATACTGAATCCCTTTCATACTTTGTTTTCTATGCTCTGAAATCATCAGAAAATTCATATAAGAATAGCATTATTTCTTTAAAAAAATTCTGTAATTTTTATATTGGTACATTATCATAAAAATAGCAGAAATTGAAGAATCTGATAATTCCCATTATATATGAGGAAGTTTAAGACCAATGATAGGAATAGGATGAAGAAACCTAAGATATATAAAAAATAATAAAATTTGTAAGGTTTTCATAAATGTTTAATAGTTTTATATCCTACGCGATTTCCTATAAAAATAAAACTCTCTGTTTGATTTTTTGTGTGTGGTCAGAAACCTTTTTTCCACCTCATAGGGCATTAAGAGATATCTGATATCTCTTAATGCCCTATATATAGTATCCAGACCATGAGAAAAATATAAAGAATCATAATCATAAACTATATCTGTACTAGGTAAAAATATAAAACTAGAGAGTAATATTTTTTCGACAATGATTACAGTTATCTCAGATTTATTTTATCAAATACAGGTGCAGATCGCATGATATCTAGTTCAAAGTATTCTATTGCTAGAAGTGAGTAATATTACTGTATTAGGCCTTTCTGTACTAGGTAAAAATAGAAAACTAGAGAGTAATATTTTTTCGACAATGATTACAGTTATCTCGGATTTATTTTATCAAATACAGGTGCAGATCGTATGATATCTAGTTCAAAGTATTCTATTGCTAGAAGTGAGTAATATTACTGTATTAGGCCGGTCGCAAACTAGTCGATATTGCAGCAATCCGATCGCATTCGACCAATTACAAAAATCGTACGTACAACTTGTCATTGCATACTCGTTGCAGCGACATCGACACCTCCGATGAAAAAGAGGCGGAGCGAGCAATATCCCACGTATCAAACATATTAGATATTTGGTGCGATGGGACATGCTCAGTGAAATCTTTGGAAAGTTGGTCATGCGTATTTGAATATCATTATTCAGTACATGTGCTTTTGGATTGAGTTAAAGTTGAAATTATGGAAATTATAAGTTCAGTTCGTAAGACTCTTGAAATCAAAAGTTTTCTTATAGATTTTCATAAGAGGTAAGTAGCAGCTATTTTAGTTAATGCAGTTAGTCAGCTCAGATAGACATTTATACGCATACTATATTTCTTCCAGATCACAAGATAAACTGGGATTCGAAGATCTCAAAATATGAATAGAAATATTCTATTAATTTTAATTGAATACGTCGCCATTACTCAAAGGATAAATCGCGCAAACCTTCGAGAAAGGTTGATTGGTTCTGAGAACAGTCAAGAGTGACGTCGCTTTAACAACTTCGTCAAGGTCGGAGCTAATATCTTATGAAACGATCACGTGGCTAGAGAAATTTCATCTGACATCAGATAGCAGTCGATGGTATCGACTGGTTTGTGGCTTTCCTTAGTGTTCTGACGTTTGTTTCTTGTGTATAATGGAAACCTGGAGATTAAACAAACTCCATATATTTCCCATAATCTATGTATTATGGCTGTGAAAACAGTCATGAGTGTCGCTTTAACAACTTCGCCAAGGTCGGAGCTAATATCTTATGAAACGATCACGTGGCTAGAGAAATTTTATCTGACATCAGATAGCAGTCGATGGTATCGACTGGTTTGCGCCTTTCCTTAGTGTTCTGACGTTTGTTTCTTGTGTAAAATGGAAACCTGGAGATTAAACAAACTCCATATATTTCCCATAATCTATGTATTATGGCTAATTACAGGCATGTTGATTTGCTTTTGGATAGCGTATTGGCAAGGACATGTCAGTATTTATGTCCCTTTTATCAGGTATGTGGGACGAAAGTCAAAGTATAGAAATGATAATTTATAATATATTTTAATTATAAATAACAGATTTTTTTTGTTTTATAAATTTTGGATATATGATAAATTTCTGTAGATTGTAAACATGTTTAGCTACCAGAATAACATTTATTATATAGATAAATAGAAAAGTATGAGATGAGCATTCTCTTTTCGCTTGGATTTGGATATGATATGGTTTGCTTACACCAAGTGCTAATGTGCTTTCCTCAAATAGCTCTCCTTTTGCGGAGTGTGATTGTCCAAATTAAATGTTAACACGCAGCTAAGTGAACTCCAAGATCGCTACGTTAAGTGAACACGTGCTAAGTGTTTCGCTGTGCTAAATAAATGTCGAGACATGTAGATATGCGACATGTCTCGGTATTTGCTTTGTGCAGTGAAATTTCAACTATATTTAAACAACAAATTATTTTTCATAGGCAGTGTCACGCTTTACCGCTAATTTATTTTGAGCATATATGAATTATTCCATTTTTCACACTGTTTTATTACATTTATCAATGACCTCTCCAGAATTTAAATTAATATTTCTTTAAAATCCAAAAATTTTCACATATAATTTTCTAAAACACACAAACTGCACGGCTATCACAGAAAATGCATTTCGGCTTAACAGCCCTCTTCAGTTTCAAATTTAGCCATGCTAAAATATATTTTTTATTTGTTAATATTTACATCATAAAACTAATATTTTAAAAACAAAAAAAAAAGGTTTTTTTTACATATCAATTTAATTAAAGTGAATATTTACACAAATTTTTTAACAGCAGTAGATCCTCCTAATTGATAACTTTTTAACTTCATTTCCACAATATTCGTAACAAATTATATATAATCACTTTAACAATTACAATTACTTATTTTTACTAAATTATAAATTCTTTTATTTACTTTATTATTAATTTAAAGTAATTTATAACTGCAAGGATTCCTTCAACATTATATTTTATATTTAACAAATTTGGCTCATTTTGCTTCAGGAGATATCTATGCAATGCACTATCATTTTTCCAATTGTAAATCCACAGTTAATAACCTCAAAAACCAAAAAAAAACAAACATACCTCCAATTATCTTTTAAATCCAACATTTAAGCCAAATATATTTAAAGAATTTTAAAGTTCTATCATAACCGAAAAAATTCTTGTTAACATTCCAATGAAGTTTGACTATTTTTTTTTATTCTTTATTTCCTTTTTAACACTATCTGTATTAATAATTATCAATTTATAAATTATTACTCTTTATTATTTTACTCTTATTAGAAATCTGAAAAATTTTTTACCTTAGTTATTCTTCCTATTTTAAAATACACGCCAAATTTTTCACACTAACTAATTCTTCTTCTTCTAAGTAATATGGAGGTTTTCACTAACTAATTGGAGATCACCTACTTTTTTGAATCATTTGCTTACTGTACATCTTATTTACCACTTTTATTATACTGCCCTCTACGGGAAAATAACATCCTATCGAATATTTGGTATATATAAGCCATTTTTATTTATTGACTATTAAATTTTTATTTTTTAATTCTTCTTTTTAATAAAATAAAATTTATAAAATTGTCTTTTAACATTTTTTCATTCCTGCTTTAAGATTTGTATGAAATTATTATTTATATTACATTTATTTTTTAAACAAAGATCTGAATATATTTTTTTGAAATAAAAAAATATATTAAGATCATTAAATATTTATATTGCACCTAAACTACGATTTACTCTAAAAATTTAATTTATTTAGGCAGAACAACACAGTCGGTATTAAATGTTGATCATGTAGTATACAGATTAGAATGTATGGGTCTATAGCCACATATATATATAAATAGGTGAAACTAAGAGAGAATTAAATATAAGGTTAAATGAATATAATAGATACAGTATATTAGATTAGAAGAAGAAAAGTCTGGTATAGCAATTTTAAATTTTAAAGAAACGTTAATTTAAATTCTGGAGACTTACAGTATTTAGGCAGAACAACACAGTCTGTATTAAATGTTGATCATGTAGTATACAGATTAGAATGTACGGGTCTATAGCCACATATATATATATAAATAGGAGAAACTAAGAGAGTATTAAAAATAAGGTTAAATGAACATAATAGATACAGTATATTAGATTAGAAAAAGAAAAGTCTGGTATAGCAATTTTAAATTTTAAAGAAACGTTAATTTAAATTCTGGAGAGGTCATTGATAGTTGTAATAAAACTGTGAAAAAATGGAATAATTCATATATGTCCAAAATAAATTAGCGGTATATTTAAACATTTTGCACAACACCTGCATTGGATAAGCACACCATCAAGGCCGTGACACACTGAATGCGACGCGAAGCGAAGCATATATTAGCGGTATATTTAAACATATTACCCAACATCTGCATTGGATAAGCACACCATCAAGGCCGTGACACACTGAATGCGACGCGAAGCGAAGCAAAGATGACAGAAAAATTTGCATCCTTCGCTTCGCGTTGCACTGCGCCGCAGCCAGTCAACATCGTAGTTGAATTATTTCTCATATTTCATAGATCTGCCGATAGAGGTCGTTTTCGGAGTGTGGTTGACACAGATTTTTATGGATTGACATGTGGTTGATTTGTTATTAGAGAGAACTGATCGTATATTTTCGGTATTCTTTTAATTTTATGTTATATAGATATGGTCTTTTTATATTTCTAAAACAAATTCTATATCTGAATCCCAACTTCACGGTTAAACTTTTGCTATTTTCCAAGGATATAAGACATTCGTTTTTATTTTGCTTCCTTCGCGTATTGCCGCGCCGTATTTTTCGCGAGTGCTGATTGGTCAAAGTTCAATATTTTGATCTCCTTTCTCACGGTTAAACTTTTGCTATTTTCCAAGGATATAAGACATTCGTTTCTATTTTGCTTCCTTCGCGTCTTGCCGCGCCGTATTTTTCGCGAGTGCTGATTGGTCAAAGTTCAATATTTTGATCTCCTTCGAGCGGGTACTCGCGTCAACTCGAGCAGCCGCACAGGGAAAGCTAGTCCAAATTCGTACTGTACACACGTAACCGCGCGAAGTTGCTTTCTTAGGCTTCGCTTCGCGTCGCGTTCAGTGTGTCATGGCCTTCAATTTACAGTTACAAATGGTAGATGATATATTCAAAGAAATATGGATTAGTGTATTAAAGTACATTATTTTTTTATATGGTAAAGATCAAAACACACAGAATGTTATGTTTTTCATGAAATTTTCAAATATAATTCTTTCTTAACTTAAATAAACTGTTAAACCGCTTAAAACGCGGAACATATAATCCGCATTTTATGAAAAATGAATTTATGTATATAACGTATGCAGAGTGTTATAAAAGCTATGTTGTATAGGATACATGAATCAAGTATCAAAAAATATAAAAATGTGAATATTAATTGCAAAATTTAATTTTTGTACTATAGCCCCAACCGAAAATAGCATTGATCAATAGTAGAACGACTGTATGTAAATTTTCAGAAAGAAATGTTCTCATATCTGGTGCAGGGCCAAAATATAATTTTTTAAAATAGATTAGTGTATTAAATTACATTATTTTTTATATGGTAAAGGTCAAAACACATAGAATGTTATGTTTTTCATGAAATTTCCAAATATAATTCTTTCTTAACTTAAATAAACTGTTAAAACGCTTAAAACGCGGAACATATAATCCGCATTATATGAAAAATGAATTTATGTATATAACATATGCAGAGTGTTATAAAAGCTATGTTGTATAGGATACATGAATCAAGTATCAAAAAATATAAAAATGTGAATATTAATTGCAACATTTAATTTTTGTACTATCGCCCCAACCGAAAATAGCATTGATCAATAGTAGAACGACCGTATGTGAATTTTCAGAAAGAAATGTTCTCATATCTGGTGCAGGGCCAAAATATAATTTTTTAAAAATATAATCTGTACAATTGGAAATAATTCTCTTATCGCGACATGTGCTGCCATCTATCCCCAGCAAAAGTTATTTAGCATATTTTCATATTTTTCTCTCCATTTAGTTTAAATTCTCACCACTTGCAGTCTTCATACTGTCTGATTTGCCTCGTCTTTCCCCTCAACCTAGTAGATAATTCTTATTTGATTTTACTGAGATTCGAACTTGTTGCTGTCTGATTGTAGTCCATCACAATGTCAATTTTTATTGTTCGCTTCCAATTCGAAAGTAGCTCTTTGTAAGCAAAGTTAGTATACTACAGGTGTGCCAGAGCCAATGGTAAAAATTAACCGGAAGTCACGTGGTTTATGACGACGATGATGGCGTCATCGTTTTACCCAACGTTGCTTTTCTACAGTAGAAAGACTGGGAAGTCTTGATTTATTCAAATAACTTTAATCAAAAAATTTTATTAATATTTTGTATTTAATTTCTTTAATTTGAAATGATGGAATTAAATAAGGAAAATAAAAAAAAATGTATAAAATAATTTAAAATAGATAAATTTATATCATAAAATGATTAAAACTAAAGTGACTAATTATTTTATACTGAAATGCGGGACTTGTCCAAATAAAAAAAGAAAATGCTTAACATGTTCGTCAGGATATCATTTTCTTAGTTTATTTAGTTGTTAGTCATTAAAATGTCTTGGATCTATCTTTTCATGCATATATAAAATTTACAAAAAAAAAACATATTTTTGATAAATTAATAAAAAAATTAAAAACATTCTTCTTTTCATAACAAAAAACTATCTACACAGAAAATAAAAGTTTCAATAAAAAATATAAAAAATGACTATATATAAATATAACCATCAATGTAACGAATAATATTAAATAAATAATTAGATTATTTATATATATTTATGTAATTTTTAATAAATCTTCATTACTTGAAATAATATAAAATTCTTCACAGGAATTGGAAAATTTGCACTTAATTTGTAATATTGCTTTTAATATTTCTGCGCTCAGCTGCATTTTTTCTGAAGTCTAAATGTTTTTCATCATTGAAAAAAAAAACTTCGTTGCACCTTTGGTGCCCAGCCAGCACAATGCAAAATCAATTATTTTCTTATCATTCCTGAATGGTGTGTTGTTCGTATCAAAGTGATTAAATATTTCTGTTCATAGCATCAATGATGTACAGTGATTGGTAGATACTGCATATCCATTCTTTCTTTTAATTTGAATTTTAAATCGGCTATTTCTGTGACAATCTCCATATTAATATTTTTATCATCTTCAATAATTGCCATACACAAATAAAAACATTTGTTGTCAGTTAATAAGTCCTCTTCCTACCTTTCAGACGGTTATTGGAAGAAGCTGGATTGATATTACTTTGGCCAATAACTGCTTTTGCAAATTCAATTATGACTGCTATACGGACGATAACGACAAAATTAGTGATCATAATTTTATTTGGATTAAAATTAAAGACAAAGGAAATAACATTAATAGCAACAATAGCAATAGGATTTACACTGACTGGAATACCTTCCAAGATTTTATCTCCAATAATTGGATTCCTTTCCAGATAAATGATGTCAATTCCAAAGAAGATATTGACGAAATTGTTAATAAAATCAACAACATTATCCTTAACTCTTATAATGCTGCAAGTACTACTCTCAAAAGTAGGAATAACCTACCTTGGTGGACAGAGGATTTCGACAAAAAGAGAAAAGAAGTTAGAAAAAAGAGGAAGGCTTTCAGAACAGAACTAAATCAGGAAAGGAGGAGTGTGCTTCGTAATGAATACCTGCAAATTTTTAATAATTACAAAACTCTCATTAATAGAAGTAGATCTGAAGCCTGGAGAAAATACTGTGGTGAGACATGCAGAGGAAATCTATGGTCAAAAGCATACAAAACTGTAAGAAATAAAACGAAGCTTACTAGGCTACCTGATACTATAAGACTCCCTAATGGCAATTATACTCTTACAGTACAAGAAACAATTTCAACTATTCTAACTGAACTCTTGCCTAAGGACAACCCTCTTAATGACACTAATGAACAGAAACTGATTAGAGACTCGATTAGGAACTCTCCACAGACGATGGATGATAAACTTTTCACTATTGAGGAAGTTAAAAATATCATTAATGAGATCGATACTAAAAAGGC
>AYEL01020080.1:0-13236 GCA_000484575.1 Olivierus martensii
TCCGACCCAACGTCGCCAATGTGGCCGAGAACCCAATTGTGGGATAAGCTTGTTTTACCCCGGCCATCCAACTAGGCGGCGATCCCGACCCAATGCCGCGAATCTATCCGAGAACCCAATTGAGGGATAAGCTTCTTTTATCCCGGCCATTCCCCAAGGCGGCTATCCCGACCAAACGCCGCCAATGTGGCCGAGAACCCAATTGTGGGATAAGCTTGTTTTATCCCGGCCATTCCCCTAGGCGGCAATCCCGACCCAATGCCGCCAAAAATTATGTGGTCACGCTCCCACATGGTAATTTTGTGTTGTGCCAGTGTACTATATTCTACTCGGCGTTCTTCGTCTTCCTCTTCTTTGGTTTTCTATGCATTGCTAATGTACTTTTATTAATTCCTGCGATCACGCTTGTGACCTGTTGATTGTGCTGTACACTATAAATAATTTTTATAATTATTTCTTGAGAAGGAAGAAGACATTTTGGATGATGAATCCAGTTTATCTGAAAATGAAGGTTTAAGGAAAAGAAAGAAAGAAGAAGAAGAAAATAATTGAAGCAATTATTCCAATGAACATTTAGTGAACTTCTAAATTGGCATATAAAAATTTCATAACAGTATATAAATTTCATAAGTTGATTTTTATATATTAATTAAAATTAAATTATTTCAGAAATAAAACAAGTCAGCTATATTGTTACATTATATTAATAACTTACTACTTTTTGCATTTGTTTTTAAAGGTTATATTAATAAAATTAGAGTAAATTAGAATAATTCAATTGTTAAATTTTATATAATAGTAAAATTCCATAGTTTGAATTAAAAAGTATATATTTTATGAATGCAGATTAAAACTTTATAAAACTTATTTTTCTAAACAAACTTTCAAGAAATATATTTATTAAAATAAATAAAATATTTTAAAATTTCTTGAATTTATAAGGGAATTAATTTTAAATTTAGAAGTTTTGTCATTTAATAAATGAATTTTTATGTTAAAATTTTTTAGTTAAGTTTCATTAACAAAAGTATAATATTTTATTTAATTTTAAATTTTATTCCATTATATTTAAAATTTATCTATCATCATATATTTTAAAAATTCTTGACTTTATGACTAACTTATTCAACACATATTTTTTTGTTCTAATTTTTTTTTTTATTAATAAGCAGTTTACAAATTAAATAGATTAGCAACTCCTAAATATACAAGATGATTCATCTAAAGTGACAAGTGATTTTTCTCCACATCCATTAGATAGGAAATTGACCTAAACAAAAAATATTCATATTAAAATGATATTTTATTTGATGTATGATTCATTATACCGTGACATCTATAAATAGGCAAAATCAGTGTGTATTTTAAAAATTTTATAATAATGATACCTTTTCTTATCATCAATAGAAAATTCTTTTTCATTATCAAAATTTGTTTGAAGCATTTTTCAAATAAATTAATAAATTTTAAGATACAGAGCATTTAAAACCCAGGAAATAGCACGGCCACATAAACCTTCACCCAGTCGCTCAGAGGCAGTGAGTGCATTGACATCATGCATAGCTAAGCAGTGCAGAGTCTACTGCAGCACTGTTTGTTTATAAATAAAGGGGGGCCAATTTAAACCTTCACTGCACTAACACAAATGTAATTTATTGCTTTAAGAATGAACAAAAAACAAAAAAAAACAATAAAATTGATTTGAATTTGCAGAACTCTTTCTATCTTTATTTGTAAACAAACCATGTTGCAGTGGACTCTGCACAATGCGACTCTCTCTGCTGCAAAACTGTGCATGACATAAATGCACTTGCTGCTGCCTCTGAGCAGTTAGGCAAAGATTTATGTGGCTGTAATATTTCCTGGATTTTAAACACTATCTTAAAATTTATTAATTTATTTGAAAAATGCTTCAAACAAATTTTGTTAACGAAAAAAGAATTTTCTATTGGTAATAAAAAAAAAGCTACCATTATTACAAAAATTTCAAAGTACACTCTGATTTTGCCTATTTATAGATGTTGCAGTGTAATGAATCATACATTAAATAAAAGATTATTTTAATATGAATATTTTCTTTTCAAATCAATTTTCTTTATAATGCAGTTGCAGAGAAAATCACCTGCCACACTTTAGGTGTGACAAATGATTTTCACACCCTTTATAGCAGGGGTGTCCAACCTTTTGACTTCCTTGGGCCACATTTGAAGAAAAAAATTGTTTTGGGCTGCACATTAAATATACTGATTCCAACGATAGTTGGTAGATGGCTGGTGGTAACTTATTGGCATGCCATGCAGGAGGACCCAGGTCCAGCATTTCCTGAAAAGTTTTTTCGGAGTTCCAGGCTGGTCCAGCGATCCCCTTCCTTCACTATCCGGCCCCCTTCCATGGGTGTGGGTGTAGCCTGTGATTGGAACTGGCCCCTTAGTAATCTCCCTGATTGGAAAGGGGCGTAAAAATATGAAAAAAAAAGAAAGGGGGTGTAAAACAACGACCAGAAAAAGATAGTTGCTAAGTAAAAAAGTTAGTGAATAATGTGTAATATATGATATTCATTATGACAAATAAGCAAACATGTCATAGTATAATCTTTGACTTCTTTTTATTCAGAAATTTTTTTAAATCATTGAGCAGGTCAAGAAGTTTTAATCACTGAAATAAGAAATATTTTAGAAAATGGAAATAGAAAATGTAACTAGATATTTAAATAATAATAACTTCATTAAGTACATAAAACTCTCAATGTTTTAAGGAAGTTTATGATTTTATATTGGGCCACATTCAGTACAGCAGTGAGCCGCGGGTTGGACAGTTCTGCTTTATAGCAAATGCATAAAGCAAATGTGCTGTTAAAAATGATCTTTGGCTTGATTTTATGAATTTGGAATTATTTATGTGGTATAAAATAGTTTTTGAATGATATAGTCCAGGGGTGTTCAACCTTTTTTATTATGCGAGCTACTCTCTTATATAGATAACTTATTCAGCGATCTACTCTCTTATCAGGTTGGGAGAAGTTATCTATATATTTGATTACGTACAATTATGCAGTTAAATGCGCTCACTCATTTCGGAGGCCTCATTCTCCCAGCCTTAAAAACATTAAAGAAACTAAAAACTTTATTTGTGCATTTAAAAATTTATTCATCACTTTTAATTATTTTAATTAACAAATAAAGAAATAGAGAAACAAATATTTTATTTCAATATATTTTGGAAAACCAAAGATAGAAAAAACAATAGATTGATTACAAACTCATAAATTAAGCAAATGCTGGTTGATTAAAATTGTTTCTCTATTTTATTTCAATATATTTTGGAAAACCAAAGTTAGAAAAAACAATAGATTGATTACAAACTCATAAATTAAGCAAATGCTGGTTGATTAAAAATAGTTAGTGTGAAATTTGGCATTGTTTGGAGCTCGCTATATTTTCATAATCAGGTTGATATGAAGAAGTGGCCAATCACAGACAATCATTCAAATGAACATTTGTAATTTGGTTTCTTGATTTTTATGACATTCATATTTGAAAAAGTGGATTTTGACAAGTATGTCGGTCCGAAATATGACAGAATTTTTTGCGCACTATCAATTAATATTGGAAAAACTTTAAGTGTGTATACTTCCAAATGATAAAATTATTGATTTGACATTTTAACAAAAAATAAATAAACAATAGCAAATACACTTAAAGAGAATAGATAAATAATAATAAATAATGTTTTTCAGTTTTAATTAAATTTGTAAGGAGGAATCAACTTGAAAGGAATAAACAAGAGATCGACCAAAAATCACTCCGCGATCAACGGGTTGAACACTCCTGATATAGACTAAAATGATAGTATGATTGAGAATCTTGGCCAACTTTTCAATAATTTTTGTGGTAAATAAAAAGTTCTATGCCATTGAGAATAACACTCCATAATTTGATAATCCTTAATGTTTTTCATTAAAAGAAGACAAATTTATACTGATAAAAAATTCTTGTAGTGAAATGGATTCTATATTGATGGAATATAGAGACAATAAATAAAATTAGAATACCAAAGTATAATATTTTGCCTACAACAATTGCTATCCAAAAACTGTCATTCATGTTCTTCAGAATGAACAAAAGTGTAAAAATAATTTAACTAATGTTTTCAGTTATTATAAATATTTCATCATTATTATTAGTTCTTTAAATAAAAAAAATCTTACTTAAAAATTGTACTGTATTTAAAAATATTTTTATTGTTGAACATAAATGTCATTTATGTTCAACAATAAAAATATTTGTAATACAGTAGTAATTGAAAACATTCTTAAATAAATTATTTTTAAATTGCTTTTCCTAAAGAGCTTGTATGATTATTTTTTGAGTATAAATAAAATAAAATTACAATGTAAAATAGACTATTGGATCATATTCAGAAAATTATAGATTGTTTTTTAATATATTATGCATAATAATTGAATATGAAAATCTAAAAACTGAAATTTAAGAGATTATATTATGTTTATAATGAGATATGATTATTATTATTAACTTTTAATTATTCATGATATGATGATTATTTTAATATTAAATATATTAAACTATGAATTCAGTTTTCTATTGTTTTGCTATTTTTAATAAAAAATTTATTCTAACTTGAACAGCATATCAGAATAAGTTAAATTACTTAAATATTTTTATAAACAAATTTAATTAATTACAAAATAAATGATAGTTGCAATTTCAAAGAATGTTATTTGTTGTATTGGAATTCTGCATGGAGCATTTACAAATTTAAAATATAGAAAAAGTTTTCCATCTAAATTAAATTATAATAAAATTTTAATTTGATGTATATGATTGCAGAATAAGAATTATATAATATAATCTTTTTCAAATTTAAATTTGAATATTCCTTTAAAATCTAATTAATTTAAAACATTTTAATTTCCAAATACACAGGAGTTTCATAAAAGATTGTCACAGGATTATTAAATATATAATATCCTATTTATATATGTATAATCAAGAAATAACTATAGTATATCTGATGAAGAGAATATTAAAATATAAAATTTACGTAGTCCTTGACTTATGACAAATTGGATTTGAACTCCACTGTCATAAGTCAGAAATGCCCAAAATTTATGGATTGTCCACTACCAATACTTATTATTATTCTCCACTTTATTGTAATAAAATTAACAAACACAAAATATAAGAACCAGACACAGAAAGGATGCTTTTTGTACATCAGACTTGAATTATTAGTCAGAGTCCAAAACTCTGTCAGTTACGTGGACCAATCACAGAATTTATTGTTGTGCAGTTATAAGTAAAATGATTGTAAGTCAAGGACTACCTGTATAATTCTATGTAAAGCATTGTAAATTAAATTTGGATGGTATACATATATACTGAAATAAGATATTTTATACTTATATAAATTTTAAAGGTATATAGAAAATATGCATTTGTTTTTTAGATAAATTTAAATCTTCTACTCCAAAATAAAAAATTATTTCTAGTTAAACTTATAATGGATTGCAGATCTAAGAAAATCTCAATTATTATTTCCTATAGAATTTTTTCATATTTTAAACATAATCTATATCGTTTTACAGTGAATTGATGCTACTATAAGCAACATCCAGATATTTATTGATAATGAAAAGTACATTTATTTTGTTTGAACTTTGAGCTAAAATCAAATAAATACTATTTTAATAATAATTTTATTTCAATCCAGTGTTCAAGTTGAAAAATTTCATAATTACAAACAGCAATTACAGTAATTTCAAATTGTTAGCCTTCAATATTCACTTAATAGTTTGGATTAATTTGAATATTGAACTTTTAGATTAATTATTTAAATCATTACTGATTAAATAACTATTTATTTCTATAATGCTATTTTTGAATGTTGTTTGTAAAATTTATACTGTGTATATATATATATATTTTAGTTTATATTAACAATAGGACCATCTGATATGAAGTACAGGAAACAGAACATTGTGCCATTGAGAAAATGTTAAAAAGATTACATGACCAATCTGGGACAGTTTTCATTACGAGACAAACAACTCAAATCCGGATGTCTGGTTACTTTAATTAAAATTTGAGCCTAGTCAAAAAAATCATCTTACAAATTAGCATATTTTTTTATTTGCATAATTATACACAATATATTATAATATACAAACATATTAATTTAATAAAATTCTTATTTTAAGCTATTTTTCTTATTCATATAAAATAACATTACTACTAGTCTTTTGGATTAATGTTATTTTATATGAATAAGAAAAACAGCTTAAAATAAAAGTTTTATAAAATTACATGTTTATATATATATATTATAATATATTGTGTATAATTATGCAAATAAAAAAAAGATGCTAATTTGTAAGATGATTTTTTGTCTAGTCTCAACAATTTTAATTAATTTAAGATAAATTATCTATTTTAAATTATTTCATACATTTTTTTTTTTGCTTATTTAATTCCATCTTTTCAAATATTAAAGAAATTAAATACAAAATATTACTGAAATTTTTTGATTAAAGTTATTTGAATAAATCAAGACTTCCAGTCTTTCTACTGTAAAGAAGAGACGTTGGGTAAAACGACATCATCATCGTCGTCATACACCACGTGACTTTCGGTTAAATTTTACCATTGGCTCTGGCACACCTGTAGTATACTAACTTTGCTTTGTAAGTGGTATTTGACTCGTCTGTGCTTGAATTATTGGCTCATGCTCAATTCCATGCCATATAGGAGAATGCTTACTGCACCTAACGAACGACTTAACTCCTTTTAGAGCTACCTTCTTACCGGGCACATCTTTTTTCGCATCGCGCGTCATCCTACGAACTTACGATCTATATAAAATATAGTTCGTAAGTTAAGTAAGTTATGTATCACTGTATTATAATGATATATAAAATTTAAGATTTTTTGCTTTGGTGTGTAGCAACTAGAAAATATACTAGAAACAATAAACTGGATAAGAGATGCTCCGGACGGGGGAGGAAAAGAATAGAGACTCTTGATGGAGGTTGAGGTGGAAGGCTATTAGTAGAAAAAATGGCTGTCCTTTAGTCGCTTTACAAGCATCATATAGTTAGCGATTCAGATAGCACACTTCAGTACCTAAGGAATGGTACGTCACGAGTTCACGTCCGTGCCGAATTGGGAGAGAGTTCTGTTAATCCAGAATCTATGTTTCCTTCGAGCCAAAACCTGAAACACCTTTTACAGATTGAGCTAAATGAATGACCAATGGATTCTTGATTCCAATCATCAAAAGCCAAATCTTCAACAACTGCCTGCTTTCAGGTAGGGCCAAAAACAGATAAGGTCTCCTAATCGGGAGAATTAACAGAGAGGGGGTGGTATATTCTTCCCATACTTATATAGATATCGGATAGATCTGACCCGACATCTAGATAAGTCGATTCTAGATTTTTAGATCTTAAAAATGTCCAAATTTTTTTTGCTTATATTTGAGCACAAACAATTAATTTATGGTGCCACAAATCGCACCATAAATTAATTGTTTGTACTCGAATATAGGCAAAAATATTAAATTTGAAGTTATATCATATATATTTTATATTTATATTTTTGTCGATTTTATTATAAATTCTTATCTCTGATAAAATCGTGAAAAATTTTGCATAAAGGTTCAAAATAATTACTTATAGTGAAACAGGAGGAAAACTTCCAGAGAGTGGAATTTTAACATTTATTCTTTGTACTGGAGCCTTTCTAGGTAACTTTAATTATAATTAAAATTTAAATATAGAATAATTTCTATAATTATATAAAATATCGATCGTCTTTCAGGATTTTTCAGCATGCTAATACGCTACCTAATTATATATAAGATGAACACTCAACGCTCCAAGATGATAAACATCCTTAACAAAATTGCCCTTCTTGTTGGATGTATTTCGCTTTATGGAATGATTATTGTAGGATGTTATCCAGTAAGATCTTTGAAGTATTTTATTATACTAATTTTTATATTTACTTTTTTATAAAGGCAACAGTCAATGTTAAATAATTTTCACAAACGTCAAATAATTTTATAGGCGTATAGCTTAATCAAAATGCATAATATAGGAGCTTGTATGTGGTTTTGTAGTGGAGTATTTTATGGATTCATTCAAATGTTGATATCTATTATCATGCAACCTAGAATATACAGAAGTAGACTTTTCCAGATACGTCTAGCTATCTGCATTTTTGCACTATCATTCTTTATTGGAAGTATCCTTTATATATTTAAAATTTTATTTTATTATTTCTTTTAGTGTTTGCTAGAGTTTGTAATATTTCCTGTTTTATTTGATATTTAACTATTGAAAAGTGATTGCATCAATTCGAAAAATGTTTCAAGGGAGATATACTTATGATAATATCATGGATATAGCCAACAAAATGCCTGGAGATCAGGTTTGATATTTTACTGTTGATTGAAGGCATCCTATTAAATTTATTAAAATAATGTTTTATTTTAGGGCATCAAGGGAGATCTACTTATGATAAAATCATGGATATAGCCAACAAAATGCCTGGAGATCAGGTTTGATATTTTTACTGTTGATTGAAGGCATCCTATTAAATTTATTAAAATAATGTTTTATTTTAGGGATTTGAACTATTAATAACAAGTACTATATGCGAATGGATGATGGTGTTTTCTTTCTTGAGTTTTTGCATCAGTTTTGTTACCGATTTTCGAATGTTTACCATCAACATTTCGATACATGAAAACAAACACAGCGAACGCAACTTGAAGATTTCGGGAATATCAGACAAACTGAAAGAGCAGTTGAAAGGAACTAAGAAGGAAAAATAAAAATAATGTAAAAAATATAGGATATCTTTAATAAATATAAATGAAATCTTTATTGATGTTATGACATTTAAGAACTCAATGAACCCATTAACCCATTATCTCTTTAAAAATCAAATAGTTTTCATAAAAATAAAACATATGTAGTATCAATCTTGAAAATATTTTGATTCGTTTCTAATTAAAACCAGATCTACAGCCACATTTTATGTAATTGAAATCTATTAGATTCTATGTAACAAAAGTTTCTTCCCCCCTATCCGTTACTGGCATTACGCATTACGATATGCCCTACTCTTTCTAGTTTATTACATCCAACAATAATTATTAAATTTAAGACAATCATCCATTTTTTTGAAAAATACTTTAAATCTATACTGTATATCTAGAGTTGCCAATATTTAGGACGAATAACGAATATTAAATATTGTATTAAAAATGATTTGAACTGATGAATTACAAAGCAATTAATTAAAAGCAAGTTCAAAAATTTTATACTAAGCATTCATTCTGCATATTATGAGATTAAATTCTATACAGGCATTTTTCGTAGATCAGTATTTTTAGGTAACACGGACCCGAACCGTTCCAGAAACTTTGGAGGTGTAGAAGTCGGAATTCAATCCACATCTCCAAGATGGAAAGCGACTAATTTTTCACCGGAATTATATGTTTATTCTTTAATATAAATATTTTTAACATTTCTCATTGTGATACACTAAAAATGTATAACGAATGCTCTGGCTTATGTATAGTTTTGACTATAATTAAAATATATTTAAATCAGTACTGAATCGAACTATACTATAATCAAAGAATTTACTTTTTATACTAGGTGAACGAATATAACCGTGGTGGTCAATATGCGATTAGAGGGCCTTCAATTTGGCTTCATATAATGAAAGTCAATAGTTAATATGGAGAAAATACCTAGTTACTTTAAAAATAATATATTTGTAATTTGTTCATTTATTGTAAAATGTAGTATGCATCTATTTCTAAATAAACCCATGTGAAATATAAGTTATAAGAAACAAATTTTGAAACTATTGTTAAGATTATCCGAAAAATCTGATGCTGCTCTCATTAACACAAAGAGAATCTGATTAGGCCTCTTAGTTATTACATATTTTCCTATGTAGTCATAGCGATATGAGGTTTGGCCACCCCTAGCATATAATAATGTTATCATTAATGATACAGTTATATCATTGTATCATTAATGATAACATCATTAACGATGTATCATTAATGAATTAATGATTCATTACAATAATTAATATTAATATTTTATCCAGTGTCTGGATAAAATATTAAAATTATGATAAAAATTAGAAAAAAAAAATAAACATGAAAAAAAATCGAGAAAATTATAGTTTGTAATGTACAATTCAAAATGTTCTGTTTTAAATCTAATGTCCAAATATTTTAAGAGACTATACGCACTACCAACATACTACTAGTAGTAAAGTGGGGACTATAACAATGGGATTATAACAGCGGAAGTGACGTCACAGTGATTGATAGGTAAGTGTATCGCGCAGGAGCTATGACGTCATGCGTGGAGATTTGAGTTATGCGTTTCGGAATTGTGAAAATGTTTTAACCTTATGTTTTTTTTCAAGTTAGGTTAATCGAAATTGTAAAAATACTTTATATTAAATCGTAAATAGTTGTTTTTTGTTATGTTTTTTTTGTTTTATTGAATTAGTAAAAATATTTTATTTTAAACTTTTTTTATATTAAACTTTGAATATTGTAAATAGTTGTTTTTCTGTTTTTCATTTTATAGAAATTTTATTTTTTTATGTTGTAAATAGTTGTTTTTTAAGTGTTTTTATTTTATTGTATCAATTAATGTATAAAAATATTTCTAAGAATTACTGAATAGAGAGAGACAGAGAGAGATATACTTGTCAATAATAGTTATTTGTGCATGACAGTAGAGCGCAATATATATTAATCGCAAAATCGAAATATTTTAGCACAAAAAGTTTAAAAATTTCAGCAATGCAACTAGCATGCACCTTGTTAAACAATTCATATATAACTGGCATAATTGTGGCATAGAAGTAGATTTTGAGTTTGCTACTACATTGCAGCGGTCATCACAGAGATATAGTTGTACCCAGTTTCACCTGCCTACCAGGTTTTTGCCACACTCCCCTCTCTATTACTACTTATGCCTGATAAAGTATTTTTCAGAGTTGATGACCACATTGTAAAGGTGTGGCGTACCACCAGGGAGGATCCGGGTTCAAATCCGGGTCCCATCCCTTCCAGTTTTTCAGGAGGGGTTCGGGCCCGCCCTGCTGAACCTCAGCCTTCAAAGTCTTCCTGTTGACCCCATCATGGTGTTGGATGATGTGTTCTACAAGTGGCCGCCACCAGATATAATATATTCTTTATGCAATATGGTAGCTTAACTAAACTAATCTAATATAGAGTATTTAAACCAGCATAATATGAAAATGTATAATTATTATACATTTTATTTAATATATAGGTATTGTATATTGTAACATTGAATAGAAATGTTAAATCTAAAATAAGAATATTATTTCTAACATGAAATATTTAAAATATAGATTATTATAATTTTTATTATTAACATTTAAACTTTACAGATAAATCAAAGGTTTGCTACAACTGTTTTGTAAGTCCTACAACATTGGCACTCAAATTCCTTGGCAGTGACATAATGGATACGTGCCAAATTACTTTTTCACAAAGTAAATTATATAAGGCCTACAAGTATTTTGTCATGATTTCTGTATTGATAGCATTAGCTTGGTCTATCCCTATTAGCGTAATCGACAAGAATACATGTATCGAACGCTGCGTAGGATTTCTTTATTTCGTATCGGATAATTAGTATTAAAGTTATAGGTCGTTTCAAATATCTTGGCCGAGGGAAAAGACATGCGCAATAAGACGAATTCATTGCTTCATAAAAGGATTGGGAAAAGGTTGTTTTGTTAACTGTATTGTTCCTTTCAGTCCACTTTTAGTTGTTTCTACTAAGTTGGTAATATTTTGTGATTTCTACGCGTTTTTCAGAGACCCACGCAACTTTCGTTACGCGCAGAAGTCGGCCAAGATATTTAAAACGACCTATACTAAAGTATTTATTGTAGGAATCATGTTCGCTGCTGCGGCTGGTGTTACTGGAACATTCCTTTTTATAAAAACAAAAATCGAAGCCAGCCAGGAAAATTTCGAAGGTGAAATTGCGTATTTGACTGAGATTAAATATCAGGTTTGTCTATTGATCATTTGTTCATGTATTTCAGGAGTTGTTTTAATTGTAGCAGGAGTAACATTACATGTCAAAACTATCCAAATGCCTAAAAGTTATTACAAGTTTATTATGTGCCAAATATTTTATGAAATTATGATCTTTTGGGCATTTATATTTATTGCTCTTCATAGCTGCACTTTTCGCTTTATACACTGTATTTGCAAGATGCAGATTTAAAAATATTCACGTACGTATTCAAGACTGTAAGAAAAATCCTAATTCGATGAAAGATGTATTATATATAGAAGAATTAAAACATGCAGAATTATGTGAGATTATCGAAACCTTTGACAATTCATTTGGAAATGGCCTTACTATAATTGTTTTGTGGTGTCTGCTTTTCGAAGCGTGTTGTTTTTATTACGGTATATTTGGTCCTCCTTACGAAAAAATTATTTTAATCTCTCTTGGTTTGCTTGCGACTACAATTACAATAGGCGATTGTCTAATAGTTGAAGAAACACATGCTTATGTAAGTAAATATATTTTTACATTATTTATTTAATTATATAAATACCAATCTATAGTTTATTATTAATGATTTAATAATATTATTTAATAATTTATGAAAAATAATTGAAAGAATAATAGTTATAATTTTAATACTTTATTGTTTTCAAGAAATATTTAAAATATAAATACTGTAATATAAACAGCTATATGTATTGGAAACAAATTTTGTGAACTCACATATGAAGTTTTTCACTTAAAATTTTAATTAAGTAAATACTTTCAGTAGAATATGGCTGAATTGCATATCTGTTATGAGATAATATGTGAGGAAGTTAACTTGGACCTGTCCTTTTTTTTATTTTATTATGCACTCTATTATTTATTTATCGTTATTTTCTTATATGCTAGCGCAGAAGTGTAGGGGGGTCAGGAGTTGCCCTCCCGAACGGAGACGGAGTCGGGAAAAATTCCGAGGAAGGTGGGAGATCGAGCGTGGGACGTCTGTACCTTGTTACTCTCCACCTCGATTTTTTTTGGTCACGATTAAGACAAATTAATAGAAACAAGAGATAGAAAGGAATTCGAACGAGGGAGAAAAACACCTGTCAAAATAAACATATCGAATCGAT